>VZTT01047413.1:0-12584 GCA_013400855.1 Buphagus erythrorhynchus
GAAATCATATTAATGTACTTTTCTCATCCAACACTAAGACAGACTGTGTATTTTAGAGATGCGGTTTTACAAACCATACTTACAGGAGGCGATGGTGAGAGAAAGATTACCAACATTTACCGTCAGTCATATCAGAATATCTTTGTGCATATTTTCAGAGACATCTATACTTATGATAACTTATAATGCTGAAAATGTTGATAAAATGTAAGCTACAAAAGAATGAAAATAATTTAAAAACAACAATGCCGTGTTTTCCTGTTCTCAGGGGTGACAGGCAGGTAATACAGCTGAAAACCCCTGCACCATTTGTTCTGTTCTGTGCTGCTAAAGTGCCTCCACTAAATACACACTGCACAATTCCTTATTTTGAAATCACCCATTACCAGTGTAAAAATAAGTTGTCATTAACCAACTTCAATGTATTGTTTAAATGTTCTTATTTTCTTTGAAGTTTGTTGACTTCAAAGATCTACGTGGATATCCACATAAAAGCCAGGTTATATGGACAACACCTGCTTATGCAACTCAAAAAATATTGTTAATGCTGACAACTCTTGAGCTGAAAACAGCTAGTGTTGATATTTAGAAATTATATTATTGAGACAATGTGGTTTTCAATTTAGTGCTACATGTAAAAAACTGACAATTCAACACCAGGTTATGAAGGAAACACTGGAAATGCTTATCTTGTGTTCAGAATTGAAAACAATTCACCATTTTACACTGCAGCAAATGCAGGGATGTAAGGGGGCAGGAAACAGGGCAGCTGTGCTTTACGCTCCTAATGCTGCCAGTGGTTTTGGTTCCTGATGCGCACCTTGACTCGAGCTGCTGCTGGCCCTGCACTCCCACACACAAGTGACCTGCTCAGCACATCCTGAAGTGCCATTGACTCTCACACGAGACAGGAGAAATTTGGTTGTCCTTCCCAAGCCCCTCAAGGTACTTGCTAAAATGTGCTTTGTGAATCTGGCCAGGAAAGTGCTCTACAGCAAACCACAAACATTTGAAGTCCATCTTACTTTCCCAAAATACCAGCTTGCTCTTTTGTACTTAAACACGTGTAACCACATTACTGCACACACACACATAAAATTTATTGGAAGCTCCTATACTTGTAACAGGTTGGCAGAGAAAAGGAGCTGCCTTCTAAGGACTTCATACGGCAAATAAATGTGTCAAGACAAAAGACTGGGGGAAAATCTTTCTCCTGTAAGCCTTTACAAATCCAAAATATGAAAATTCCCTTTTCACTGGAGCTTCAAAAACTTAAAATTTTTTTTAAAAAGGCAAAACTCTCTTTTGCAGTGCTGTCCGATTTAAAAATATAAGCCCAGAAGAGTATCTGTCAAATGGAGGCATCTGCATCAAAATTGATTCCGTGGACATTAGATAGGTCAATGGCTACTCACTGTACATTAGTGGTTTATTTTTATAAACAACTATTCAATCATCAGTCTGGAATGACCGTGGTTTTTCTCCACTTCAGTCCCTTACATTCCAGTTACTGATTTCAGGGCTATGATAAACTTTTTCAAGTAGTTCAGTATGATAAGTTCATCCCCAAAATCCACTGAAATATTATTTTCAGATGTTAATATATATATTAAGTAATACTACTTTTGTAGGTAAGACACCTTTTCTCACCCTTTGCCACATAATGGTAATACAATCAGAAAGCAAAGTTAAATTATTCTCATTTAAACAAGCATGATCCAGACTAAAATATCTCTACCAGGAAATTCATGACTAAAGCATGCTCATAATCCTTTTCACAACCTCATGATCTTTTCCATGTGACTGTCTCATACAATAATACTAATACATTACTTGGAAACTTTAGTCATGCATCCCTAATTGTGGTGTTTAGCTTTCAATGGTACCTTTTCTCCATTCCCTAGTGGTTAAAATAGTTTGTGACCTATGACTGTGATTCACTGCTGAAAAACAAGAGCTGAGCAGTATCAGACCAGTTTCAGAATCAATTACTTGTCTGTTTTCAGTTAAAACAGTAATAACCCGAGCACACTATTTTTGATCTTCTATTGTACAATATTCTGTATCTTCCATTGCAGATCTTGTTATGGAACAGATACTTAAAAAACAAATGTACCCATAATAAAAAGTTTCCAAAAGAACAACCAGAAAGAATTAATTCTTTCTTTCTTTTTAAATGAGCTTCATTTTTCTCGAGGCAATTGTAAATAGCTGTCATGTTTAACCTGTCAGGCAGTACTCATATGTGTATAATACTGGAAAGCTGAAGTCCAAGTTCTATATACTTCAGCAGCACAGTACTGTATATAGCTGATCTCATTATAGGAACATTAAGACTCTAAAATGCCCTCAAGAGAATATGGAAGGGCAGCCTGAGGACAAGGCTACACCAAAGCTGGAAAAGATTCTGCCTATTACTGCTGTCAGCCTTTGCCTAATTCTGTTCACTGATTTGATTCCCTGCTGCCTCCCCTCCACAGGGGCAGGAACGCGATCCCAGGCAGACAGGAGGGAAAACACTCCAAGCTGTGGGTCAGTAAGAAACTACAGCACTCATAAAGGGCAGGGCTGAAATGACAGCACCTGCTACACTTCCCTGAGCTGCAACAAGAGCAAGCTGAGTCCTCCCTGACACCTCAGGCAGCAGGACAAGCCCACCCCAAGCCGAGCTCCAAAATCAGAACGTGTACATTTGCAGGGGCAAAGACGAAGTGTGTCCCACCAGAGGGCATTTCAGAAAGGCTTGGGGTGCTGCCTAGGACACCACATCCCCTCCACATGCAGCAGGGCAAGAGATCATTCCCAGCAAATGGAGAAGTGATTGAACATCCACACACACAGAGGCTTCAGGTGAAAGCACCTGGGCAGTGCATAAGCACAGCTGCCTGCTCTGCATGGAAAACTCAGCACATCTCTGTGCAAACCACTGTCTGCCTAGGCTGTTGCAGCTACTTAAGCAAAGGCACCTGTGATCAGAGTTGGGTTTGGTTTTCTTTTTAAAATCTTTTTTTTTAATTCAATTTCCCTTGGATTTCTGAAATTTATCCACAGTGCTTACTATTTTAACTGTTCTTCTTATATAGCACTTTATGCCTTAAAGCCTGGAATATAAACATGATTTATGACACCTTTGTTTATTTATCACCAACTGTTTCACTGAGACTAGAAGACTAGTTCAAGAGTTAGGCTTTACTTAAAACAACAAAGTTGGATTCAAATAATGTGGTCATACTAAATTCAGATTCAAATGAAAGCCACATCTGTTATTCCAGCATTTGCAGCCCACGAAGCATTTTCTCAGTGTACAATGCTGACTAGAATATTTCAAGTGCCCAATTTTCTTCCCCCTAAACCTTTTTCTTGTCTACTCCCAACAATTTTAATAACCTGAAATATTTGTAATATAAATGTACTGATTTCTTCCCTTCCCACGCTCCTTCCCAAGTAATCTCAGTTTAGCTCCCTTGTTGTTCAATTTTCTTATCCTTGTTTTCTCTGAAGAACGTTCTCCTCATCTACGAAAAACATCTCTGACTCCTCTAAGTTACTCAGCTTGAATGCCACAGAGAGTAAAGTGCCCTAGCAAGATTTCATGGGCAGCTACGAGTTCCACACCAACCACATGTTCCAGCTAAGGCAGGAGAGAACCCAGAGAGACAAAAGGTGCTAGAAATAAGGACAAAGCAATATTCTTACCAAACTAAAGCATTTTTTATGTGAGGCAGTACAAGTTCAGCACTTGTGTAATCCATTTATATTAAGAACTTCTCAGAGCAACAGCTCTATGAGAAACGCCAGTTTCTTAAAAAGACAAATATTTCTTGAAATAATTATTGACTACATAGACAGTTTTTCTTACAAGTCCTAGAAATTTAACTTACTTTCTATATTGCAGGTATTCACTCCAATGTACATGCAGGAGAGATGTATGCAGCTTCCCCCCCATCCTGAACTGAGCAATACTTCATACAAATATTCAGTTGAAAAAAAAGACTGGAATCTGAAAATCCAAATGAATCTACTCTACATTTTTTAAATTTCACATTTTTAATAAATAGTAGAATACAAAATCCTATTAATCTAGCACACATTTTTAAGGTAAGTTTTTTAAAAAAATTAATGTGAAATTAATATATTGTTGTTACTGAAAGACATTTTAAGAAAGCCATAAACACATTTTAACTAAATAATAACAACCTGTTTTTGTTTTATCAAGTCAACACTTTTGTTTATTAAGCCAACATTAGCTTCTGCTAATGGAAACAGGAAAGCATGCTACAGATCAACAAAGTTAAAATTAACCATTTCTAACTTTAGTTCTCACCCATCTCCTGTATTTTCTTCCTTCTTCAATTTCAGTGAAACAGGTTTGTGGATTTCAGTAGCACTCATTCATTTGAAAACCTATAGCTCAGTAGGAGGGGCACTTTGTGAGAACAGACCATTAACCAATTGATCCAAGCCCTATTTGCTAAGTTAATACCAGATAAGACTTAAAGAGTACAGAAAGCATTTATGCATAACTGAACACACCATGAATACTTCCTAAAAATCTGAACTGTGAAGTATTTGAAAAGCCAAGTCTCAAGCATAATAAAATTATCTTGAACTAATACAGTAGCAATCTACCAGCTCAGTTATCCAGAAAGGAGCATTTATTCTGAACATAAAAAAACTGGAAAGCCTTCTCTGAAGGGTCAGTTATATGTAAGAAATTGCTGAGTACACGATCCTTCTCAGAGCTCAGAAGAATATAAAAACTGCAGAATATTTGGAAGTTCTGTAAGTACTTGCTCTGCTCACCAAGAATTAATTTTCAGTCTTTCATATATAAATTGGATGCAGACCGTGAAACACCTATTAGTGCACAGAATTTATAACAGAGCTAATTTGCTTTTGTGCCAATATTCTGTATTGAATATACTGTTCAATTAGATCCTATTAAGATACCAACCAGTACTTTTAAGATTGAAATACTTGAAAAGATGAACCAGTTACAGCTGCATTTTAATATTTAATTTTTCTTCTGAAAGTAAGCAAATTGTTTTGGTTAGAACCAAGGCTGAAGTTCAACAAATATTTTAAGATAGTGTTACACTTAAAGCAGCACTGCTGCCCTCCCCCACTGCTTCACTCCCTCGTTCCCATTCTCACAAAACCATTTGGGATACCAGCACATTTGTTTGCTGATCTGTTCACTGCACAGCTGTACAACTAGATTCTGCTGAAAAACAGCCTAGAAAAAGAAAAAAAAAGATTATTTTCAAGACAGATTGCTTTTCCTATCTGGCTCATTGTGCAGCTGCACAAACACCACGTCCACACAAAAAAAGAACCACCCAGCTTTAGGTGGGAACACCAGTTACTGATCTGGGAGATCTGCAGTCTAACAGAATATTTTGATAGAGCACAAAATAAAACAACTGGTCACCTCAGAATGCACTCAAATAACATTGAAACATTTGAAAGCCATTTGAAAATAATTTCTCCAACTTTCCCTTCAGAATAGAATATTTCTAATAAAGCTTCTAAATATTAATAAATATTTCTAAAAGCACTTGTAGTACTTTTATTGTTCTTATAACTTACACCACTGTAACTATTTCATCCTTGCACTACATTGTAGTACTTGTGGTAGGTTAGAAGGCATTAAAGGCATGTCTTTGATGAATGTTTAATACCTACATAATTATAATAAACCTCTCTCCATCACTGCTGCAATCCAAAAAGGAATTATGCACATGCCTACTGCTAAGCCAATGATGTTGCTACTTGAAACAGAAAAATATCTTTAGAAAAGTTGTCAATTATGGAAGTCCACTTATAAAAATGAGACTAAAGCATACTTCTCTTACATGTGCTAGGCCAAATTAGTGCTCGATTGTGAAGGCCATTCCTAGAACAAAGAGGTTTCAAATTATATACCATTGAATCAAATCTCTATTTTTAAATATGAGATTTAGTTAATGAACTAACATCACAGACTTTTATAAGGTGCTCTGCCAACATGCCACTCAAATTCTTCTTAGCAAAGTTACTCAGTCAAGAGAACAAACCAGGAGAACTGCTACTCTTAGACAGCAGGCAGCTACTGGAACCAGTGACATCTTGAATTAGTGATCTCCCAAGAGTGTCTCTGTTCAGTAATTGTGGGAGACAAAGGAGTTTGTGAAGACATCTTGGCAGATTCAGAAGTAACACTTAACCAGTCTGACACAGGACATAAAATAGTTGTACGTATTTCAACACTTAATCCACCAAGAAAATGCCCAGCTGAACCAATCAGTGTCATTTTACCACATTCCAGGTGAGACCTCAACAGAATTCATGCCATTTCCCAGCCATCATTTATTTTAACCAAAATTATTCTGGCTTCTCATTACCGGTTTGTGTGGTGATGGAGGCATCATCTGATACAAACTGATACAAATACTGACTTTAAAAATCACTCACCCTGAACTATAAACCTTTCTGAGTATTAACTCGGAAGGGACACAAGTTGAAGGTGAAATAATGAAATTTTTAATACCCAATATTACTCTTAGTGCAAGATTAGAGACAGAAGGGGGCAAGGAAGCACAGTATTACTAGCAATATGTGAGGCAGAAATGTTAAGGGTCTAGCATTGCTTTTTGTCAAGGGAAGTAAACATGAAGCAAACCATAACTGCATGTCCAGAATAAAAAACTGCAGAGCACGTGAGGCATCAAACTGGTATTTCACTATTATTCAATCACTGCTTGATTGAATACAAAGAACTCCAGTATGACACTTTTCATAGAATACAGGAAAAATTGAGCAAAAACTTTGGGGCCTTCCCATTGTTGATGTACATTCCTTTTATGTGTAGAACAATGTACTCCTCTAGGTGTTTCACTTTGAGAATATTTTGTTTATAAAATATAATTAATCCTTTGTCTTTCCCAATTTACTGTTAACAATTAAGCTACAGTAAGGAAGAATATTCCAGTAATTAGTTCATTTATAGAAACTCTCAGGATTTTCCACAAATTAGTGGCAATTTGCCTTTTACAACTTTATTCCTGTTTTAAGAACTCAAGAGCAGTACAATACAAGGCAAAAGTATAATTTTCAGAGACTGGAAAGTATTTTACATCACTCAGTGTAACTTTACTGCAATTAATTTTAATCACAAAGCTTGGTACAAGGGAAACAGTAAGAATTTGCTGTACTTTCTGCATTGTTATTAAAGCATCTCATCTTCATCTGTTCTTTTAGGAGTCAGCATTAACCCCTCACATTCCTCTCCCTACTACTGAACATCCTTAGAAAAAGCCAGTGCAACAATTTTTGCCTGAAGCCTCCAAAAATGAACATGTGGGACTCTGTATCACATTCTGCAAGACACAGATGCATAAATTGAGACTACACTCTTTGCAAAACTCAGTCTCTTATCTGAAGTACAAAGACAGCAACTCAGTAGAAAAATAACTAGTTATGGGCATACAACAATGAAAAGCAAAATTTTGTATATACATCCGGCTGCAGCTACTGTGTATTTATTTACTGAATGTATGGTCTGGGAGCAAGTGGACCCTGTTAATATAATGCAATGCCTCTGCTGGACAATTGCCTCAAAGAACAGTTCAGAACAGCAAGGATGGAAATCTATCCTGTTTGTGTATTGGAGCAGACATCAAATAAATAGGAATATATTTAGCATAACAAGGTAGTATTGCAAGGCAACCACGTTATTTGCACTGCAGCCAAGTAGCATTTCTCAAGTTTTAATGTATGCTAGTACAATTTGAAACTGTACTTTTTGGCTGAGATACTGTCTTCTAGAGGCCGATGTTCAGGCCAGCACAAAAAAATGCTTCTATATTCAGCAAACAGCACTGCACAATATATATGGCCCATATGATACCGTTTGCATTTCATGGAATGAGAGTGCTTATCAGGGTAGTGGAGCCCTGGTGGAAAGAGGCCTTCTTTGACAGGAAGGGTTAGAGAAATTGCACAGAGCCCTGAGAAGAAATGCAACCATCGTGTGAAACAGTGCAATCTTGCACTGGACAGCTAAGCAGCTTTTCTGGACTGCTCTGTACAAGATACAAATGAAGCAGGACTGAGAAGCAGCCCTGGCTCACTGCTCTCCCTTGCAGGAACACTCACTTGGAGCATTGCTAGTTATTTTGCAAGAGGAATTGAACTCAACTGCTGTACAAATGACATACGGCTATCATGAACAATCCTAGATGGAATTCAGTGCTACTCAATCCTATATAAAATGCAAATCAATATTAACAAAGATATTACTCAAAAAAAAAATCCACAAAAAGAATAATGTTGAACAATGTCTACTTAAAGTGATAATCTTGAAGATTACATACATTTTCCTTTGTTTTTCTTTGATGCTCCAATCTCAGTATGGCTGCGTGCTGTTATCAGCAATCAGCCTGGTTAAAGAGTAACTTTTTATAGCTATCAAATCACCAGCTGTAAACAATTTATCATTTACAGTTATCTTTGAGAACTCAAGGTATTATTTTTGTCCATTAGTAATCATCACCCTGAAGAGCTATTTATGAATCTGGTGCAAGTCAGGTAATCTAGAGATCTGAATTTTATATATAAATTGTATGACAACACCTGCCTGGAATTCATGTGGGATTATAGTAGTCTTTACTAGGAGCTGTGATTGGTAAATATTTCTAAAGCATTTATAACCTACACGCAGAAACACTGCACGAAGTCTCTGTTTATTGTATTTACAATTTTATGCAAATTCTGCATGAAACTTCCTTCATACGTTTTTAACCTGAAGAGTATTTTATCTCACATACGCATTTTATCTTATCTAAACAACCACAAAGTAGATTGATGACTTTCAGACATGATCAGTTATACATCAGCTTCCCGTATTACACAGACCTTCTCCCAAATCTAGATTGGTTTAGCTACCTCAGTGACTTCAGAACTGTCTTTATCACTTATTATTCAGGCTTATTCACACTTACTCAGAACTGTGCTTATCACTTAAGCACCAAATTGAAGCTTATACAATTTTCTGTACCTCTCAACAGTCCAGAAACTCACTCTCTCTCTCTCTCTCTCATTTTAAGTCCTCTGTTAATATTCCACATTTTGTATAGACATGCTACTTTGTTTAATACTGACTTGTGACTGTCAACTCAGAACAAAAAAGAGGGGCAGGTTTCTCTCACAAACTTCATGAGGCTGCAGAGGTGGTGACAGTCAGATGAGAATGAAGCTCCTTGGGTCACTGAGAAAGGACAACAGCTGAGTCATTCCTCCTCTGCGGCAATGGAAAAAGGAGCCAGGAGAGAGAGATGATGAGGCAGCAAAGTGATAGGAGAACATTTCCAGTCTAATGAATCATGTCCCTCAGCATGGGTACAACACCCTACATGTAATTCCAACATCCCCTTCTTCTCAGAAGCTTTTGAGGCTGACATCAGCAAACATCTTCCAAGTCTTTTATGCTGCTTTCCGGGTATTAAAACCTGTACAGGCTTTGCATTATCACAAGAAGTAACAAAGGTGACTTCAAACAACTATTTTTTAACTTCTTTACTCCTCGGATTTTTATTACATCCAAAAACCTGGAGCAATGGCACTGGTTCAATAGCACTAAAATACTCTGAATAGGGGGACTGACGCAGCACATACCTTTCTCTCCTTTAGGAGGTTACACTGTGGCAGGACATGGTTTCCAGCATTTCAATCAAGTTTTGAAATTTAGAAAAAAAATGGTTTTATTAGCTTTGCCTAATTGATACACATTTCCTTACCAGACCTTATTAGGTGTGTTTCAAGTAATATCTCAGCTGTAATTAAAGAATGATGTAAGAGCAGCCTTAATTACTTCTCCATTAAGTGTTACTTCAGGCCTTTATCAGCAAGATAAAATTACTAGTTTCATTTAAGATAACTTCAGTAGCCCACCCCTAAAGATAATACATTTCAGATGATAAAATTGTTTTAAATAATTGCTATCTAAATTAAGTTGGACTCCCACAGTAGACCAGGAAGTTATACAGATTTTCTTCACATTAGAATAGAAATTGCTTCCCGAAAGGCATAAATTCTCAGTATTCACAGAACTCACCCTGCACCTAAAGCTTAATCCTGTGAAAAGCATACCTGCCTAAGGAGTAGAACTGCCATTAAACTTTCCTTCTCCAAAACTTCTACTGACATTTTTTAATGTGTTACAAAAAGATAAATTGACAATTCTGAAAACATCCTAAAAAATAATATGCTATGAAATACCAAGTGTTCTGACATTGTTGATCATCAAACTGAGAAGAAAATGGAATGAGATTTTCTCGTTCTAGTATCATTTTCATGGCTGACACATGCAGTTATGTCTGTCCATCTCTCCTACTGTCCCAACAGTTTGTACAGATGCCACAATCCTTCCACCAAGTTTCATTACAGTAAAGGACCAAATCGTAACTTACAGAAAAACTTCATGTTGTTTGGCTTTTAGGTAGCTTGTGTAATTTTAATCAGCAATTCCATCTGATGAAAACCCGTAAATGTTCTCAAACTGATTTACTTTATCAAGTGCCCATCATACATTCAAAACAAACTTCCACTTCTGTAGAAACTGTGACAGAGACAGGAATAAGTCTTCACAATAGGCACAATCATGACCAAACGACATTGAAACTGGACAGCCAAGGCAAACAAGTCCAAACACACTTCCTTTAGGACTATGTACAAGCTTGAAGTCCATGTGATCTGGGCACTACTTAAAAAGTCTCTTCAGACCTGAATCAGCCATGGCTTTGCAGAAAATGCATTATGAATAGAAAGAGTAAATTACAGTTGCTTGACTTACTTAGTGAAGACCAAGAAGGAAGTGTTGGATATATTAATTCTGCCATATGTATATATCTATCTCACCTGTGCAAATCAAAGTAATGACGGTCAGCATGTGCTTTTTCACGTCAAGTAAACTTTTTAGAACATGTTTGAATTATCCTGATGATCCAGTTTCATTAAATTATTTTCTTGCAATGGGAAAAACATCCGTTAAGACAAAGCCTGTGAGTGTATTTGAGTAACTTTAAACCACAACTCTGCTGTAATTGCACGTTTTGTGACTGACTGGATATATGCTACAAATGTAATACCTGGGCCAACCTGGAAAGCACAAAGACCTACACAAATACTAACTGAAACAAAGCTCATTGTTTTGGAGAATTTTTCTTTTAACGTAGCCAGAATCTCCAGTCATATTGCCTATTGCAAATAGATAACAGTGTATAAACCCCTCTACACCCACCCATGGACACTGAAGTAATGCCCATATGGAACTGCCACCAAGAATCTCATCAAACACACACAATTAATTCACAGTCTGTCTGTCTATCTAGGCCCTATTCTCCTTTAGAAATAGATTGCATGGCTGCATAATTTTTTTCCTCTAAAGCATGAGTTAAAAGCAGTTTAAAAAAAAATGCTGCAGTACACCACCACTAATTCTACTTTAACCATTAGTTTAGCTGTTATAGTGACACTGGTCAATGTCCTTGGGGACCACAGAGCTTTTTCCACTTACTGTCCTACATTACCATGGCAAACTATTAGCCTATAGAGTAACCATTATTCTCTCACTTTGGAGTTGCACAGCATGCCTCAGCCCAAATTCCTATTTCCCTGTACATCTGAAGCAAAGCACCGTTATTCAGGAAAGGAAATCAAGAGTGCATTCTCCATTAAAGCCGAATTTAGAAAACTTCATATGATACCTTTTTAATACAGAAAGTTTTCTATTTTAATGTCACTGTGTCAGTTACTACTACCCAAAGGGATACAAGAACATACCCGCTGGAACATGCCAGGAATTACTTTTGTTAACTAGATGACAACTGCTTCCGCTCCTCTGAAAACTAACCAGGTCTTCCAGTGTGCATTTCTCAGTTCTGCACCAGGCTCGAGGTTGTCACACGTTCCCTTGGTGTTATGGTACAAGATCCTACCTTAATAAAAAAAAACACATTATGATTGCTACTTACAGACATACAGCTTCAGGAGTGCTAGAAACCAGAAGTATTTCTACTCAGGCAACTCTTGCTCAGAGAGTTTTAGCAGCCTAGCAGGCATGAACATTTCTACAGAGAGGCCCAAAAACGACAAACATAGCTAGAGATTTTAAAGAGCAATTTTATTCCGCAGTTTCAATGTTAAATATGTATTTCCAAAGGATGCAGCATAAGCAGCAGAAATGGTTGAGAACAGGAAATCATGATTTTTCGCTCATCATTTCTGTCCGCACAGTACAGTGACAAAGCCTCCTGACCCCTCCGCCCTTATCCTTCTTTAAGATTACGTGCAGGTTACAGCCCGAGTGATTTTTCCGCAGCTGTTAAGGCTAGATCCCAAGAGCAAGCCCTGCCAGATTTAATGGCGTGGCTCGTTCATCACCCACCGCCCCGGTAGTGCCCCCAAATACCGCCAAGTCCTGCGGGGTCCTTGGCGGAGCCCGCACGGCCGCTCCCGCCCCGCGCAGCGCCCACGCCGGGCGGGCACGGCCGGCCCTTCCACCCGCACCCGCGGCCTCCACGTGGCCGCACCGAGGGCGGGCGAGC
>VZTT01047413.1:13480-24353 GCA_013400855.1 Buphagus erythrorhynchus
CAGCGCCGGAGGGAGCCCCGCGGGCCGGGGCAGCGCGGCCGCCAGCCGTGTCCCGGCCCAGGCAGCCCGGGCTGGGCGGCTCGGGGCCAGCCGGGGCCGAGCTGTCGCCTCTGCAGCCGCCTGGGGAGAGGGTCCGTCAGCAACAGCGTGGCATTTCGTACCTTCCTACCGAGGTAGCGTTCGAGGCCGAGCTGGGCACTAACCCCCGTTTATTTAACCCAGAAACTCCTGACAGGCTTGCTCAGGGCACCACAGGCTGCTCGGGCAATAAACGTCTCCCCATGCCGAGGTGGAGCCCCTCGTCACGGCACACTTCATTCCTGGACAACAGCTACGGATTGTTGATAAATCTAAAATAAATAAAGCTAAATAAAGGCCCTCAACCAAACCTTAGGTAAATCAAAACACTCGCTAGCTCAACGCCGAAAATGAGGGAATATTTTGGTTTATAACGTAAGACTTATAATATAGTGGAGTCTTTCACAACAAACTGTATTTTAAAATAGATCAGCATGTTTTGTAATGGCTGTTTATAGAAAGCACGTTCAAAGGCTGAAGTGCAGTTATGGGAACGGTTCAGATAAGTTTGAGGCTGTTTCATTTTTCTCTTGGAGAAATTTGCATACAATTTTCATGACATTTCCCTCCAAAAATAACACTTCCATCTCGAAGAAGCCTGCTATGTATCTAGAATATGTATCTAGAAGCAAACTGACCTTTCCTCTATTTGTTGAGGCTGCATCCATTTTTCTTTTACATTCTTATATTGAATTGAGCTAACCTAATTATTTCTAAAAATGTTGCTTTGTTAAACTGGATGGTTAACACCAGCACTACCCTAAGTCTGGCCTGGTAGAGCCAGAGTCCTGTCCTATCGTGTCCTGTCCCTTGTCCTGTCTGAAGTCCACGGTATACCCCATGGTTATCCACCCCAAAAGCCTCCCAAAGTTACATGATTTTTTCCTTGGTGACATGTAAAGGATTACTTCTGTTTGTTTAGCAACCAAAAGAAAGTTGTTACCTGTAAGAGTCCAAAAACTACATAAGCATTAAACTGAAGTCATGGTACAAGAGAAAACCAGAGTAAACTTTTCTAGATATGATAAATGTTCATTCTAAAGCAGGTACAGAAGCAAACAGCCAAAGACATGTAGACCTCTCAAACGACCTAAGACCACATCAGCTGTGTGCATTACACTACACCAATTTTTTGGTATGTGATGCTGAATCTTTTCTGAACTTTTCCAATTATTCTGATGTTTACCTGTGAGCTTCATGTCTCAGTGACAGAATTTATAATTTCATATCTCCTCCAACATCTTTTTCTCTCTTTAGTATTTATTTTTGGGGGAAAAATTAACACAATCCCTCCCTCATTTTTTTTGCTATATGTCTTACCAAATCCATCACTAGAATACAAACCATACTAGTCCAAAGTCAGTAGCTCACATCAACTTTTAGGGACTGTTATAAAGTGACTATGAGGTAGTACACTAAACCATTGATCAATTTGAATGATTTTTACCTTGAAGCAGGTCCCTTCTCTCTCTGAATTTTAGCACAGCAAATAAGATACACATCTGATTATGACATTGGTTATCAAACATTTATCACAATACCACTGTTGATCACTAGATGTGACTGATTTGTGTTGCTGTTTGCTCTAGAAATAGATCCACTGAGTGGAAAAATTAAAAATTAAATTTTCTTTTTCCATTAGAGTTTATTCAGAGGGAATTGTACTCAGTAATAAATAGAGCATATGGGGTTTGTTAGCTTTTCTGAGTAAAATTCCAGTAATGCAAAATCTCCTTAAAATAAACCAAGAACTCTAATAAAATGAATTACTGATGCTACACAGCGACTTCCCAGAAACTCACCCAGCCAAGGTGTACCAATAAATAGACCTCTGTTAGTGGGTTCTCCTCCCCTCCAGCTGTTACCCACTCTAACATGTATCTGTTCATTTAAAATCCAGAAGGGGCCATTAGCAGGCCTGCCAGCACTCTGCTAAAATTTCCTGCTAACAAATGAGTCTCATTTGCAGTTTGAGTTAGGTAAGAACCTTCCCAGTCAGTTTGCTCATGGCTTTCTCCTGATACATGGAAAAGCTTGCTTGTATCTAGAATATTTTCCCTGTAGTTGTACATTGTATCTTGCATTTAGGCTTCTTCTCAGTAGTTTTAAGCATACATTTTAGTGCAAGAATTGCACATCGGTATTTGAGGAAAAGAAGGTAGGGCTTTCTATAACACAGGTTCAGAAACCCAACCCCAGAATTACTAGATCAGGCATTTACCATGGAAAAAGGCTGAGCTGTGTGTTTCCCTGTGAAGCCCGTGGAGCAACTTTCTGTGCTGCAGGGAAGCTGGAAGAGCAGAGCAGGGCAGAGCAGCCAGCACTGCAGGAGTGCTGAGACCTCGAGAAAACACAAATGTATGCAACAAACCCAGACTGACTTTTCAAGCTTCAAAAATAATATGTTACCATACTTCTAGAACAAAACTAGTTTGGGGTACCCAATTGCAGGTGAGGGGGTAGAAGGTTGACATCTATACAAAAAAATTAGTTTGTTTAGAAAAATTATTAAAAAGAAAAAACTAACCCAAAAAACCCAACCAAACCCCAAAGCTACTCAGTAATTCTGCACACAGATTTAGTATTTATATCCTGATAGTGCCTCTGACTGTAAACAGAAGTAAGAGTCTTGTGAGTATTCCTTGGAGGACTGGAGCAGTAATACTGAAAAATATTTCAACTGGGAGAAATTTAGAAAGCTGGTAGTTGAAGGTGTACACAAATCTTTTTATATAAGTGGGAGAAAAATGTCACTACTTGTTGCCAAAATGAAGTTTTGTACCCCTCTGGCAAATTCAGCTTTTTTTGGTAGAAGAACCCAACTTAATTTTCTTACTTGTGAAATACTGATGTCTCATGAAAAAGCCAAAGTAATGGCTTGAAACATCAACTTCTTCCTTTTATTTTAAATCATCTTGTCCGAGATTTAGTCAGATCTTAAGTTTGAATGCCAGCATACCTGGGTTTGTGGCACGTTACACACATATTTTCTTTCCTGTCCTTTAAAATACTTTTTCTAGTTTCTGTCCCTGCCTTTCATTCATTCTGGGAGCCTGAAACAAAGTCAGAAATGCCATTTCTTCTGTGACAGTGACCCACAAGTATTGTTCAGTTTGCTAGAGAAATTCAGTGGCAGAATTAACCTTGAGGAGAGGATAGCTAACAGGTCACAGCTGTTGTCCATGCAGACTTGCCAAGCAGAAGGATTTTACAAATTCCTCAGGAGTGGAAGAGCTTTGCTACAGGAACCTTGCTCCCAAGTACACTGACAAGAGCTCTGAAGTGAAATACCAGGGAATCATACAGAAATCATAATTTCCTTCTCTGTGTCCTAAATACGACCTGCTGACAGTTGTCTCTTGTGCTCTGAATTTGCTGATGTGTTTTCTGTCTAACCATCTCTGGTTAGTTGTGTTGTACAGATTCCCTTGTACTTTCACTGCTTGGCAGTTTGAGCTGTGCTCTTCCCCAGGCACTGAGATTGGTGCTGAAGCAGCAGAGACTTTGTTTATGGCAAGGACAGAAGGGAGGTGTTTAAGCATCAGGGGGAACTTAAACAAGCAGGTAGTGATACTGTGATTAAAGCTTGTGCTTGGAAATAGGAACTGCTGTCCTCTGGGGGATTTCACTGCCTTCAGGACAACTTGGTTTGTTTGCAATGAATTTAAAGCCCAAGTTTATTTAACTCCATAGCCATATATATATAAATGGTACTTTTAGTAGAGACTATACTTGCTTTTTTTTTTTTTTTCACCTTCCTGCCAAACTGGGTGCTCTCCCTTAAGCCTTTGCTTGGCTGGTTTCTTTAATTAGCTCTAATTGGTTTCAGCTTTGTGAATTCCAATGGTGAATCCAAGTAGATCTGGCCAGTTTTGCATTAACCAGTCAGTATAATTTGAAAGTTACTTTAGTTGTAAGATGGGGAAGAAAAGGGAAATGCACCTGAGCTTTTTTGTTTTGTTTCTAGAAACAATTCTTACCCTTATTCTCTTACAACATGTAGATACCCCTCTGTTCAGGCAGTATCCAAACATGTATGAGCATTTGTGTAGGCTTTGAAGCAAAAGTATCAAAATCAGTGATACCATCTACATAATTTTAAATATGGTATCAGTGTAAGTACCAATGGGAAGTCAGTTCAAACAGAAATCTAGGAATTTTTTATTTATTATTTTTTAGCATGCCAAAACAAGATACAGGTTTTCAAGATCTTTGTTTTAGAAGTTTTTGAATTGGTCTCTTTGTGGGGAAGGGCTGGGCTTTTTTTCTTTGTTTTCAAACATGGGCTGACATTTTTAGAAAAAATATAAACCCTTTTTCATTGGCTCTAGACTTAAGGTTACATAAACATTAAAGGACATAAGCAGAAGGGTGTGATGCTGCAGCAGCAACTGAAGTCTTTGCTGCACTCAGAGGTTTGTCTGCAATTTGGGAAACAGCCAATATGACCTTTGGCTAATTTTGCAAAGCTAGCAAACACTGGTATAGTTATCCACGGGAAAACTTGCTGGCAAACTTGACTTTGTTAAATGACTCTCCCTTTGTTTTGTTATAATTTGTTTTAAACATAACTGTCTAGTCCTGCTCTCTAAAGCAGTCAAAAGTCCTTTCATTGCATCTGAGAAAGGCAGGATTTGCTGGCTGGGATAAAATTCGATGTGGAAGATATTAGAAAGTGTGTCACAGCCTTCTTCCTCTCTTGCAGACTCAGGTTTATTTATTTTTCTCCCTTCCTGCCTGCCTGCTGAAAACACCTGTTTGCTTGTGGCATCTTGTCTGTAGGCAGTGGTTACAGGGAGATACCATCTTCATTCCAAAGGATGTGGTGGGTGGGAAAGGCCAGTCAGCTGCTTCCTGCAGCACGAATGGGGTGAGATTGCAGAGCACAAAGAACTTCTGGTTGTATTCACACAAGACCTCTGTATCAATAAATATGGATATTATCTGTTGGAGCCAGGCAGGGTTCGAAACATTAAACAAAGCTGTGCTAGCTGGCTGGGTGGGGTAGAAATTCCTCTAAAGGCTTTCACTTGTAAAAGCAAATGACTGATTCCAAAACTGACCCACCTGACCAAAGAGAAAATATTGGCTTTAATGTAATCTCTTTACAAGTTGAGGAATTTGTTTTACACCCTCTTCTCAAACAGAATGGAAAAAAATTAATGAGACTGGCCCTGTCATGATTTGAAGAAATCAATGAGGAGCTTAAGATAAGAAAACAAAGGTCACCATCCTTTTATTGTCAGTCCCTGTCAAATTTTAACCACTAATTTGGTGAATTGGCATTTTATATATATGACCTAGACTTAGCTGAGTAATGGAAGCATAGCTCTTCTAAAGCTGGATCTTAGTAGGCAGCTGAGGAGAATTTCCCTATTTCTTTCATTTCTGTTATACATGAAAGTGCAAATGAAAAATTTTGAACTCCTACAATTCTGCCATTATCAGCAGGAAGAATCAGGAAGCCAAGACATCCTTAAGCTGCTGGCTGCCTGTTTGGGCCTTGGGGCCATTGCTCATCTGTGAAATTTTGGCAGTGGAAAGGGAAGCCAATGTGAGCTTGAATGAATGGGCAGGGATGTCATACAGCCTCATCCCATCTTTAGCACAGATCCAAAACCTCAAAGACATCTACAGAGAACACGTGGGACAAGAACATGTACTAGTGAGAAAACAAAGGTATTGTTTGCAGAAATAAAGCAAATTATGAAATGGGTGTTTTGTTTGCTTGTCTTTAAATAAACTGTACCAGTAACAAAATCTAAAATCAAGAGAAAGGCTCTCAAAATCAAAATTACCAAAGGCTGGCCCACAGTTTAGGGAAAGAATTAGCTTAAGGTCAGCTGTGTTTATCGTTCCATGCCTGGTAATTCAGAACTGGGAACTGAGGGGAGCAGTAGGATGCTTGCCTTTAGGGCACTATTAAACCTACATGACCTTTGATTAGAAATGCTGGTATACACCTAAAGTTTGATCATTTCCCCCCATCATTTACGTTTGTAATTTTTATACCTGTATTTCACAATTTCTAGATAAAATAAATAACAGCAGGAAGAGTGTGAATGATATTAGGAAACACCTCAATTTCCAAACCTTTAAGTACAACCATTTGACAGTACTTTTAGGTATTGCAGCTTTATTTTCTATGTTGCTGCCCCAGAATCCTTTGCATAGTTGGATGATAATTCTTGGTTTTAGTGATGCAAGAAGGAGTGTGAATTTTAGCATAAAGACCTACAAAGAAGGGAGTAAACTTTAGCTGATACACAACAAGATGAATCATGGGGACACCTAAATATGGTCTAAATGACAAGAAATGTAAAAGCCAGAGATGAGTATCAGTGGAATTACAGGGAGAGACAGACCATGGGGGTGTTGCACAGTAGAACTGGGAAGAGTGCAGAGGAATGGAGAGGCCTGTTACAAAACTATTTCTGATCTGCATGACTGAGCAACCTCACTTGATACCTCCTTCTGTAAGCCAGTAGTAACTCCTCTGAGAGCAAGTACAGCAGCAGCTGGACAGACTCTCAGAGAGATGAACACTTCCTGTTATTGCTTAGAAAGGAAGAGAAGAGAAGAAGCATTTTCTCAAGCATGGGACTAAGGAGACTGCTCGTGACAGAGAGGATGTGGTCATGTGTCTTTGCTGACCCATCATGTGATGGATTTGCCATGTATTAGAGCATTGAGAGCCCTCAGGAGACTCAAGGGTGGCAATGCCAGTAAGCAAGCAGAGAGAAATTAAAGCATTTCTGCAACGATTGGGCTGGACTAACTTTGCTGAGGTGTTGGACTGACATCCAGTCTGTCCATCCATGGATATGTCATGTAAGAAAATGAACTCACAAGCTCAGGGAAAGAAAATCACTCTAAGACCAAACTCAATGCCAGTCTTGTCAACAGTGAAATTGAAAAGGAAAAAAGAAATAAAAAGTTACATTTGAAAATGCTTGATTTCACTCACACTGTGTCTTTCCACTCCTCTCAGATAACCTTGCCTTGTATTTCTACCCCTCTCTTCATAAATTCAAATAAAAAAATCATTCCAATATAGACAAAGAGTAAACTCTTAATGATCTTGTGTAGTAGCTCTAATGAAATGATTATGCACTTCTCCAAGAAAAACACGAGTACATGCCTTTTTGTGGTTGAGAGTATCCCAAGGATGTTCAAAATAAAATGTCAAACAGCAAATGCAGTTTGTTCTTTATAACAGATTTACATTATTGAATGTATACCAAAATGCACCACACAAGCACGCAGTTATATAATTCAAGGTTAAAAATTAATTGAAAAAAACCCCAAATACTACTGCCTTCTGTACAGATAGGGGCAAAATTAAAGGACTTGTGAGTTAACTGATACTTATTTTTTCATTTAATCATGGTGTCATCTCTCAACAACTATGTCTGCTCATGGAACTGCTTCCAACAGGTGGCTTTCTTTAAACATATGAAGAATATATCTGTATGATTTCTGAAGTTTTTCTCTCCTGCTGAGGTTTGTTAGTTATTTCTCAGAAGAAAAAAAATTACCCATGAAAGTGCCTCACCCTGTTCATCCATTAAAATGAGTGGGTGGTGGCTCTCAATGAAAGCAATCTCACAGCAGATTTTGGCTGTCAGGCCACTTCGGTAGTTACCTGCATCCAGTACCTTAAAACAGTTCATAGAATCATAATCGTACTTGGAACAGGATTTATTTCAGCAAATCACCATTCTCTATTTTTTGAAGGCAGTTTAGTTTAAATCTTTGTAGCTGGGTAAACATTATAATGTCTTTTACATTTTCAAAGTAGTTTTCTATTAATTGTTAGATGTATGAGAGAAATCCACGGGATTAATTACAAGTGCAATCTGCCATTTGAAAGCCTATGATCTGTCAGATTTCCAGTTTACTAAGATTGTGAGAATAAGTCTCCAAAGCACGACGTAATATCCTTTGGCAAATCAATACACATAATGGAAAGAAGGAATTGGTACACTGGAGCTTCAAGAAATTTCTTCTTAAAGACAAACAGGAGCTAAAACTAAAGTCAGTACTTACTAATGATTTGCAAGGAAGCTTGAAATGAGAATATTTTGGTTAAGCCAGGTATTTGAAAAGAGACTGCTTGGGGCTCTCCAGCTCATGTGTACCTAAGTTGGGCTGGCTCATTGCCAGATTCTAGGAAATTCTCTACCCAAAACCAGCTCACAGGGTTTTACTTAAGTTTATCTCAGATGACAGAAAAGTACTGAGTTTGGACAGTGTGATTCTGGGATAACATTATTTATATTATGGAAAGTGCCAAATTCATAGCAAAAAATGACTAGAATTTGTTCCTGTTTTCCAAGGGGCTTTGAATTTAAGGTAACTCTTACCTTAAAGGTAACTCTTTAAGGTGCTCTTCTTACCCTCAGAGAAGTATACAAATGTTGGCGCCATTATGTCTGAAGATATTAGCAGTATCACAGCTATCACTAATTAGACAAAAAATGCCTGGGCATGCAGCTTCTAAAAACTGTGAATGAGAAAATGAACTGCCAGCACCTGAAAGTCCTGCAGGCACCCCTTTCTTGAGAGCAGCATGCACACATTACAGATCAGATCAGGCCACTTACACGATGTTGAGTGCCAGCTCCATCATTCAGCAATGTCTGAATCTTGTCATTTCTCTCTTTTTCCTCTTCCTCATTTACAGGAGGGAGAGACTGCATGGCCTTTAGTCATTTCCCTAAACAGGAAGAGTTGCTGTCTACGCAGTTTCTTTTAAAAACTATTGTATTTTTAAGGAGCTGTTTGAAGAGGGTTTTGTTATTTATTATTGTATTGAAATTGAACCTTGAGCTAGTAAAAACAGTATTATGGTAGTGCTCTAGTTATAAAACTAGAGCTGCTGTTTTCACAAGAGGATACTTCAAATTGCTGCACAAAACCTTTGACTGATGAGCACTCGGGTTTGCAGCATACAAGCCCCAGTTATTGTGAACAGCCAAGCAGCAATAGACAGCTTTTCAGAAGTTATTGCTGGTAGTTTAATTGTAATATGAAACATAGAAAAAAGTGATTTTTTTTAGGGGAGGGTGGGGTGGATCAATATTACTGCAATGCTTTCCATTTTTTAAGGCCACTTCTTGTACTGCCAAACAGCACGGAAGCTACATTTATTTCAAAACTCACTGATCTCCCGAGGCCAAAGGACAGAGTCACTCTTTGTTTTAATATAACCTGATCAGCAATCATTGAGAAAGCTGAGTAAGGAGGAAAGAACAGGACTTCAAGAGTTTGGCAGAGGCAGATGGAATTGCCCCCNTGAATTGCCCCCCAACATCTGTCTATCCACTGCACCATAACAGTTGCATTTTCGTGACATATCCCAGAGTTTTCTGTCTTGTTATGGCTCGTGTTTAGCCCTTTGGCTGGAACCACCAGTGAAGTCACCCAGCCAGCTGTGGATTATAGGTTATAATGCTGCCTAAAGGCAACACACAACTCTCCTGTCCTCAGAAAATCTGCTTTCCTGAAGAGTGACAGATACAGTGCAAATTGCCAAAGAAAGCTTTACAGAGATTACAGAATCATTGAGATTGGAAGAGGCCTTTGAGATCATACAGTCCAACCATCAACCTCGTAATACCACTAACCATGAGATGATTCAATCTTTATAAGGCAGTTTGTATTTTCCAGAATCTGCAGAAGCAACCGACCTTCTTTTTCCTAACATGACTGAAGTGTACAGTTTCATCTGGGCAGAGGCCCCAAAGGGACATTCTGGCTTCCAGTTGTAGGAAACCAGGCCAGCAGTTCTGTTTCTTCTGGGGACAGTACTTCCATGTCCTTTTCTGACAGTGTATTCTTCAAAAGAACATAATCTACCAGCCAGTCAGTCTCACCTGAGTGCCTGGCAAGATCATGGAGCAGATTCTCCTGGAGCTATGCTGAGGCATATGGAGGATAAGGAGGAGAGTGACAACAGCCTGAGGGCATGGCTTCACTAAGGGCAAGTCATGTGTGATGAATGTGGTGGCCTGCTGGGATGGGGTTACAGCTGGTGATGGATGAGAGAAGAGCAACTGACATCATCTGCCTGGAGCTGTGCAAAGCACCTAACACTGCCCCTCGTGACATCCTTGTCTCTAAAGTGGGAAGACCTGGATTTGGCAGATGGATACTTGGTGGGTAATGGCTTGGTTAGATGGTCACACTCAGTGTCAACAGCTCGGTGTCCAGGTGGAGACCAGAGATGAGTGATGCTCCTCAGGGGCGGGTGTTGGGATTGGCACTTTTTAACATCAGTGACATGGACACCGACATGGACATGGACAGTGGGGTTGAGTGCAGCCTCAGCAAATTTGCCAACAGCACTGAGCTGTGTGGTGTGCTTGACACACTGGAGGGAAGGGATGCCATCCCAAGGGACCTGGACAGGCTGGAGAGGTTGGTCCATGTGACCTTCATGAGATTCAACAAGGCCAAGTGCAAGGTTGTTTGAAGGTTTTTTGAAGGACAGGAAACAGTACCTAAACTAGTGCTGATGGTTCCTCTGTGGCTCGCCAAGGTGGAATTGTAACTGAATAGTAACAGGTACAGAGGGATGAATACGAAAAATTTGTTGCTGATAGGGGCTCAAATGTGAGACTCCAGATAACTGTTTCTCCTCACTGCCCAGTCACTCTTCTCACTGCAGGCCCTTGAAGTCTCTCACCACTGACTGCTGTCACACAGTGTCTCTCTCAGCCAGCCAAGCTCTGGGGACACAGAGGACATACTACAGATATATGCATTTGGTCCTGAGATACTGAGAGGAATG
>VZTT01047414.1:11568-31190 GCA_013400855.1 Buphagus erythrorhynchus
GAAGGGCACTAAGCTGAGAAAAGAGAATTAGAATAGTTTTCATCGAATCAAATTGAAACAAAACTTATCCAGGGGTTAAACAGTAAAAGATGTCATACTTGATTACAGAAACCAAATATATTGTTCTAAATACATTTTGTATAAGTGTGTATGCACAGATGTGCATGTATATTCAGAAGTACCTATGCTCCAAATTATTTGCTGACTAAATACATTCCTTGAAAAAGAAATTGAACAGGATTGGATTATTTTGTCACTACTTAAATTTAATGTTGCTCTGCTAATTCTCTTCTGGGTAAAGCCTGGTGCACATATTGTGACAATTGGATGATTTTATTTTACCCTAATTCTCTTATCTGGTTTGGTTTTTTTGTTTGTTTGTTTTTCTGNTGTGATCCTATATTAACAAAATAGAATTGGAACTCATGGAGATGGTAAGTGCCAAGACAAACTAATAACTATCAGTTTAATTAATCTCTCTTCACATTTTCACAGAGATATAACCATGAAGCAATATTACATTATTTTTATGAGCTGTGGATTATATTACAGAATCTCTTGTTTTAAGATCCAGATGAATTAAAGCTTCTCTGCTGACTACTAAATCTAGGTTTTTTCTTTTCTTTTCCCACCACCATCCTCTGCCAGAATACCCTCAGATCCACAGAAAATGTCTCAGAATAGTGAGTGATGGCTAAACACCAAAAGTTTGCCAGTTTTGTTTAATTACGACGTTAATAGTTCAGTTGCTTTTCCAAACATGATTAGGATGTAGCCAAAGATCTTTTCTATTAGTAAGCTTACAGCAACAGGCCCTTTGCAAGATTTCCAACAGTTACTCAAGAAACAGGCCTAAATCCAAGCCAGTGAAATCTGATGCTTGCATTTCACAGATTGGATTGGATTCTTATGGTTTTATTCTGTCCATGGTTAAAAAAAATTAAATTATCATAGCTTTAGAATTTTGTATCTCTGCTCCTGATACCGGCTAATATAAGTGACATTAAAAGTACACAAATTATTTTTATTGCACATAGGCAAAATAGAGTTTAGGCTAGATTTAAAAAATCAAATAAAATACATTTCTGTCTTCACTGGAGAGATTGCAAGTAAATAAAATTCTTCAGTGAGGAAATAAGTACCATTACCTAAAAACAAACATGTTGGAATTTACTTAGAATTTCTATGAAGTTTTGTGCAAATTTATTAACTGCTCTGTAGCCTGTTTTCTCCTAAAATTTAAATAAGAGTGCTGTTTTGTTGTTTTTTTTTCCCCCCCAAAGGACACTGAGAGACACATCATATTGTAAAATGATCCTATGATGTGAGATGACAGTCATTAAAATTAAAAATTGAAACATTATCATTATTATTAAACATATATGTTCTATTGACATAGGCAGAGTGTATCTAAAAATTAGTATATGTTTAGAGTACCACAAGCTACAGTGTAATAAAATGTACAATTACTGATTATAAATCTACTTTTTTTTGTGAGTGAGGGAACAGAATCTTCCTTTCAAGTTTTCATAAAAACAATGAAATTCAGTGAGAAAAAAGTATACCCACTTCTAAAGAAGAGTTCAATTTCAACTTGAGCTAGTACAAACAAGGAAATTTTCAATTGAAGCTGACTTCCAATATCAGTGCCCAACAGGATGCCTCCTGAAACACTTCCTTATTGTGCCCCTATTGTGTCTTGGAGGGCAGCTGGCCTGTGAATTTCCTTATTATTAGTTTATGTCCCACTGTTAATTCCCTTATTCTATTATGATGATTTTAGCTATTGCATTTAATTTCCTCTTTTCATGGTGCAGGAATGACCCCAGAAGGATAAACTACCCCCAGCCATGCAGACACACTGAGACTCAGTTATCCTCTGATGAGTTAATGTCGCATTGGCCTATTGACAGCTAACATGGAAAAGAGAGATTCATTACAGCTCTGTTTCTATTTACTGACCCTTTCAAACCTTTTGAAGAAAAAGATCTGAAATGTCTGAAATTTCTCACCCTCAGCAAGACGTTTGCAGGAAAAAAAATCACTTGGTCTTTTAAGGCAGTATTTATTATCAGAAGCAAAAATGTTTATTTAAGTATTTTTAATAAAAACTCTGCTTTTTTTTTTTATTCAAACCCCAATCCAACTACCTTTGCATTAAAACTCTCCACACAATTAATTCTTTAGTTTATATTCACTTTAACAATGAGTTGTGCTTTGGTTGAATTGGTTGGACAATCACATGGCCAGACCCTCACCAGCTCCCTCGACGCGTTTTTGTGCACCTTGCACAGAACCAAAGATTAGAGTGCTCATTTAGTCCTCTGTCATTACCATATCCAAGCCTGTCAAGGGATTACCCCAGATGCTGGGTCAGCCTGTCATTAACAAAAGTGAATGGAATAAGCAGTCAGTGATGGAGTAAAGTCCATGTCTTGAGGGAAAGGGATGCACAAGCCTGGACCAGGACACATCTCTCCATGAAGAAGAACTTTGTTTCTGTTCAGACAGGCCTGACTCTTGCCTTGCTTTGATGGCTCCTTGTATTGAAATTCAGAGTCAGTTGAAAAGCCTGATAAATAACACACGTCCAAGAGTGCTTTCAAATCATTTTATGCTTTCCTAGGCAGACTGTTCTTCTTTCAACACTCTGGTTGCTCAGTGAGAACTACATTCATGGGAATCTGAAGTATAGAAACCTACATATCACAAAGAACATTCAGGTAAAAAACTTGAGATCATACAGGATTCAGCTTAGACTTGACAGGCTTGGAATGACATAAAAGATGAAACATTTGAAAGTGCTTGAAACTGACACATAAAGAATTATCATTGCCCATGCTTTGGCATTGGAATCCATAATTGCCATGGATTCATAGTAGCAATGATGTGAGTTTAGCTTCAGGTGTAAGAAAATTTACCCAGCTTCTGCTACCACCTGCACTATCATAAGCATTTGAGGCTAGTAATCCTCCTTCACAGACAAAGTGGATTGTTTTTGTTATGCCTTTCTGTTTTATTTCAGTAAGTTATTTAAATATACAGTGCAAATGGGAGAATGAGTTTATAGCCTTGTAGTTATTTTTTTTCCAGACAGGATCTGGGCATTGCTCCAATTAATATTTGATTTATTTTCTGCAAAGCATACGCTTTTAGCAGAAGAGTGTGAAAGAGACCTCCTCTATATAGACATTAGCTTAAAGGGGTTAAAGCATCTGTCAAATGAGATACTTAGATAGAAATCTTCATTCAGGCAAAGGAATAAAAATTTCAACATGAATATCTTTCATCCTGAATCTCAGGATTGCTGAAGGACTAGAGAGTCAGAGGGGCTCCATCAATGTCTCCATTTTCTTTCACAAAAAAGAAGGCCACACTGAAATATGCAAAGACACATCTATACATGTATAAAATGGCACCCAGCTGTAGCTCAGGTCTTCTGAATTTCCTATCAGCTATCCTAGGTTGCTTCATATTTCACTATGGATTTTGTGATTTGGGTTCTGAGGAGTTTGAATTGTAACATATAGTGTGTATGGAGCAAGGTATAATTCCAGTAGGTAGCAGGATTTCCAAGTATTAGTCATTCTAATATCAAAATCCTTTTGTGAATTTAGCCCAAAGGATTATTCTTATATTTAAGAGGTACAGACTCATGAAGGATGGATCCAGCTGAATATTTTAAAGGATTTAAATAACTACTGTTTATAAAAGTGGGCAAAGTGAATTCAAATTTCATCAGTTTCTGCTAACTTCTCAATGTGCCAAGGCAGTATATTTTTGTGTTATGCAAATGTCAAAGCCAAGATCTTTTTCTGGAATCTGTGTTTGCTTACAGTCTTATACAGCATACATAAGAAGCAACGCTGTGATGAGGTATTTTATGGCAGGGTAAAACACTTTTTCAGCAGAATACTTAGAGAGAGCATGATGTTTCTAGTAGGGGAAAGTTCTATATGAGATAAGTTAGCTGTGATGCATTTTAATCTCAATAAAACAAAACTAGTAATTTTTTTCTCCAATATTTGATAGCATTTTGCTCACTTGAGACCTACATGTGGCCTAAACTCTTTTTTTCTCCCTCCTTTAATATAGCATTTGGTAACTACTGCTCCCTTACAGTCTTTGTCTTTGCCATATTAGCTTTCTTTTGGATTGAAAGCTGCCATTTCAATTATAAAAATATTTCAATATGCATACAGTATCTCTCACCCAGTAATACTGTGTTGGGGGTTGAATTTTCCCTTTTTCTTTCTGTGGAATTTTTCCCACTGTTATGCTAAGTATTTGGGTCTACACCCATAAGCTCAGTTAACAGTTTTCTCTCAAAGGGGGGAGGAGAGGGGCAACACCAGAAAAGAAGAGTTGGGATAAGGGGCTGCTCTCTGCCTCTCTCTCGCTCGTCTGGCTCGGAGCAGGACGGTCGCTACAAACTCTGCTCTGCCACGCTGACGTGGGAGCTGCCTTCCCTGGCTGTGGGATCCCAAAACCTCCCTGCTCGGACACTCTCCTGCATCTCCTACCCACTTCAGCACATCCTTTTNTGTCCACAACCAGAACTGTTTACTGAGTTTTCTGCTCTGTTGCTGTTGATCTCGCAGTTATTGTTGTGTTTTTGTTTTCTCTTGTTTTGTATATATATATATATATATCACTAAAGGACTGTTATTCCTACCCCCATATCTCTGCCTGAGAGCTCTTTACTTCTGAAAATCATAGTAAAGTGAAGGGAAGAAGGGAAAGGGGGGGGTTTATACTCTCGTTTTAAAAAGGAGGCTTTTGTCCCTTTTAGCAGATACCTGTCTTTCAAACCAAGACATACTAATAATTACTTTGGAAGAGAACTTTACTCATGGCTACAACTGTAATTTAACAGTACACTGAGGCATCTTCTGGACTATGGAAAATTAATCTTCTCTGTGTTTGCAATCTTGTTATCTTCAATCCCATCACTGTATAAGAAACTAGAATTATGTAGGAGCTAGATCATATAAGTATGCATATATGTGTGTATATTAATGAACCATGTTGTAGAGAGGTAAATATAATATGCATGCTACATTATCTTCTTATCTGAACCCACAGATAAATATTTTAGTACAATAGGAACAGGAGTTTTCTTTATTTAATGTCATTAGTAGGTTGAAGACTAAGTACACATATATATAAAGGATAATTTTCTACAAGTTTCAGTACTTTTAAGGTCAGTCTGGCAAATAAAACACAATGGAGAGAGAAGTGAGATTGAACACTACCAACCATTATATAACTTCCCCAAAAGCCTGGAATATATCTTGAGCAATTTAAGTAATTAGACTGCACACCATACATATATAATATAAATTCTAGCTAATGATAATGGAAAGAAAAAAGGAAATGCCAAATATTTGATTATTACTTCTCATTAGCTTTATTTTTTGTCTTGCAAGTAGCAAAACTGAATTCTGAGGATGAAGTATTAATGTAAGATAAATGCAGCTGGCATTAAATTCATATATATATGTATATATTCAATTAATCTTTTAAGAATGATAAATCACATTCCAACAATTTCTCACAAAATTCTAAGTGCCAGCATTCTAGCACAAAATGGAGAAACTTGCTTTCTCGAAAATAGCTACAAATAAAAAGACTGATGTGAATGCAACAAACTAAATTCCTTTAAAAGTGAAATGTCCTTGTTGAACAAGAAGAAGCTAACGTTAAGGCATCCATTGTTTTGATAGTTATTACTTAGGTATGTCTTGCTCAGTGTACTTGTAGATTCATCCAAATGGCTTTTAAGTCACTGAGGGAAGGCCATTTATTTCTGCCTTGACAGTTGTATCTGATAGTGGATGCTTGCTTTGTTGTACCTTAAAGTACAACATGAAATACAGGGACATAAAACATTGCACAGGCATCAAAATAGAGTTAATTTATACTACAAACCATCTGCCTGCACAAGAAGATCAGTATTCACTCCATTCAATAAAAATGTAGTTTTCTTCTTATGCTCCTGTCCAAATACCTTGACCTTCCTCATTTCTTTCTTTTCTCAAAAAAATAAATAAATAAATAAATAAAAGATAACAAACCAAACAACAGAACAAAAACAATAGTATAAATGCAAACAAACAAACTGAAAAAAAACTTACATAAAATAAATGATCCATGAAAGGGACTGTCCATTCCAAAGCTGTACATGAATAAACATTCTTGCAGATTTATTTCCTGGCTTCTAGCCCTTACTGTATAATATTCCTTTATGGTGTGATCATGAACACTTGTGAAACAACTTCTCTGTAATACTTCAAAGGGCCAGAATCTGTGTGGCCCACTTCTATGTTTCTTCATAGTTTTGGTTGTGGATTTGCCAGAATGTACTACCAGAGAGAAATTGGCCTCAAATCTAAAGCACTGCCTTAGCATGTAGCCTATATAGTCCCATGGGACTCTGAGTGTTAATGTGTCAGCCACAGGGGAGAACACTTAGGGATCTTTAGGACCATTTATTTAGAGAACTCTTACTTCTGTGGATTTAAGCATGAATTAATATCTTTTCAAAATGAAGAGATTAAAAAAAAATGACCAAAAAAATAAAATTAAATTTTCCCAAATCTTCATCTGATTATGCCAGGAAGCAAGGTACAAAAAAGGACCTGAGCAGAAAAAAGGTTTATTACAGCATTTTATATTTACACATGAAAAAATCATAGCACTGCAAGCCAGAAATTTTACTTGTTAATTCAGATGAAACCTGACAGCTCAGTGAAAACCCAAAGATGAATAAATGCTCCAAGATCAATACCTAACTCCATTACAGAGAGTTCACAGAGCTGCAGCTCAGCAGAGAGCTTTCTGTGTCCCCACACCTGCACAGCTTCTTGTCTCATGGATCACGCCAGCTTCAGTATTGACTGCCTGCCTGCTCCTCTTCAGGGAGCACCCTCCCTTTCACTAAAATGCACCATAGGAACACCATAAAGTCAGCATCCAGCTGCTGCAAAGAGAAGGGGTCCACCCTCTTACCATGCCTGTTCCCTTCCCCCAAATTGCAGATGAAACTTTGGGCAGCATGAAACGAACTTGCTAATGTGAAAGTTATAGAAACTTTGTGGAGCAAACTTAATAAATGGATTAAGCTTACACAAGGAAAGCCTTGGCAAAAGAGATGGTAGTGCTCGGTTATAGGTTGGATTCAATGATCTCAGTGGTCTTTCCCAATCTAATTGATTCTGAGTGACTCTGTGATCTCTGCATGGTGCTTGAGGTACCTCAAGTCTGATAGGCTTTATCAGGTCATGCTCAACATCATCTTAGTGCTCTTACAGGGACATGTGTATCTGGGTGTGCTGCAAATCTGTGTCAGTGAAATCTTCTATCTCTGAAGGCATGTCCAGAATTTTTCTCCCACATTTTTCAACTTAACAACTCTTTGATGCAGAGGCAACAAGTTAGAAAAAAGTAAAGTCCCTGTACTTCAGGAAAGTTTGGCCATATATCTAGAATTTGTACCCTGAGGCAGAACATTTGTAGTATTCTGTAACAGCCTTGGGTGAGCAAATCAAGGTGTCTTCTGATTCCAAAGGTACAAACATATATGTTTATGGTTCAAATTTGCTATGAGTGGAACTTACATGCAAACAAATCCTATTTACTTATTGATTCTTTAAAAACTGAAACTTTTTCTTCTGGAAATAACCCAGTACCATGTGAGGCATAATGCAAGGGAGAAACAAACAAACAAAGACCCCAAACTAACAGGCTATTCTGATATTTTGTTGTCCTAAAAGAAATGGCTTAGACATTTTAGAAACAGGATACCAGGCCTCCAACACAACAGTGCAATAGGCAAACGCCAGATCTGCACTAACAAATCCTAAATAAAATAAGTCTGTGAGTGACCTGACAAAATCCATGAAGTACTTCTCAGTACTGAAAGTCACTGCGTATGACACCTGGAGAAAAAGATCCTTTGGTTTTTTTTTCTGAAGAGCTAAATGGCATATTCTTATTATGTTGCTTTTTTTTTCCTTTGTTTTCAGTCCCTCAATTACATTCATAACTACAGAAAATAANCGTATGACACGTGGAGAAAAAGATCCTTTGTTTTTTTTTCTTAAGAGCTAAATGGCATATTCTTATTATGCTGATTTTTTTTTTTTTTCCTTTGTTTTCAGTCCCTCAATTACATTCATAATTACAGAAAATAATGATACAATGTAGTAAAGTTGATACTTTGAACTTTGGTATTCATATACTATTTTTTGGAAATTTGTTTTGTTTTGTTTTATTTTTTGGGTTTTTTTTTGCAGATAGATGTTAGACCCTCTCATTTATGCCCCACATTACAAGAAGCAGTGTTCTGCAAATACATAAACACACCATGGACTTTGTTCTTAGGGAGGTTTAGTGGAAGTAGAACTCTCACGTTCTCTTTCACTACTGCACTGGGCCTACTGCAGCCTTTAAATAGTCCTGGAACATATTAGCAGAACAAAGGGAGAACAGGATCACACTGCATGCCATGGTATCTGTGTATGTACACCACAGAACTCTTAATCACCAAATAAATATTCAAACAGAAATGGTAAAGTTCAGCATAAGAATTTAGCCTTGTGGTGAACATCTGAACTAATGGAAGACATAAACCTAAATCCTAACATTTACCATCAGGAGTCTCATCAGCTTGCTAAGAGCACAGAAGCTTCTGAGGTTTTTCCCCTCCAGAGGCAATGTACATACTATGGCAACAGTGGAAGTAGCCCATAAATTTAGCATATATGTATATATATATAAAGAGAACTGGGTCCTGGGACGACAGTTCTAGGCCTTATCTTATTATGCTGTGGTAGCATTGGCATCTGACTGGTTTTCAACTGGACTGGCTGCTTTGCTATGAGTGAGCCAGTTGGCAATTCACAGGAGCCAGTTAATCTAAGCATGTTCAGCAGCTACATGTCTTAAGGTGGCTGGTTCTTTGGATATCAAAGGCAACAAAGCTAATTTGGCCTAGGAATAAAACATACATGAAAGAGTTTAGTAATACTCTTTGTGAATTTACATTTTGTGGGGGAATTTGTTAATTCTCTCATTACATTCTGAAGTCAGTTTCTGGGAGAAAGGCAAGAATATTAAAACCACAAAAGTCTTCCTAACTCACCAGTTGAGCTGTTTTGCATGTTCTTGGAAATAAAAGATCTAATTCCGGTCTCTTTTTGCTGACTTCAACAAGAATAGAAATAAGGCCTGGGGTCATAGTTTCCTTGTTGACTTTTTCCTCATTTTTTTACATTTGAACTCAATTTGAGATAAACTTTGCCCTCTGGGGAAGCAATTACAGATAATACTAAAACCAACATAAATTAAAACCTGAACATATTTACAATGTCACCAGTTTATGAATTATGCTCACCATGTGAAATGTTTTCTCTACTTAGTTTTGGAAAGGTCATTGCTATGTATATGCTTAAATATATATATATATGTATAAAGAGAAATAACAATACATCAAATAGAATCACTCTTCTTTGTAAAGTGTTTTTTTTTTGGTTTTTTTTTTTTTATCTATACAGTACTGGTAATGAATAACGTCAGTCAGGAAATAAGTTTTCTTGGCACTCAATTTTCCTCTATCTTTGGATCCATTAGTGAAAAGTTATTAAAGGCACCCTGGCTTTTTTTTCTTAAGAAAGAAAAAAATCATTTAATACCCATAGTAATATTTATGCTTTGGAATAAATCTTCAAAACAAAACAAAAGGAAAAATCACACATTAAGGAACCACTTTTTTAAAATCTGAAGACATTAACACATGGAGCAAATAGACCTTCTTTATGTGGATGAAATTTCTTTTCCTAAAATGAACTAAGCATATTAAGAAGAAAAAAATAAAGAAGAAATAAAAGGTAGAAATGCTTCATTTTACTCAAAAGAAAACCCAACTCCTGTGCCTGAAAAACTAGGACAGTGAACATGGGAAATTGAAGAATAGTAGGGAGCAGATATAGAAAAGATCTGGAGGTCATTCTTAGTCATCCCAAGTGCAAGATAGTTCCCTAAAGTATATTTCTGAGAGTTTGGTCCAGTCTGATTTTAAATTAATTGGCTGATACCATTTTTACAACTCTTCAAGGAGAGCATTCCATTGTCAAATAAATATGCTTGTGAGTCTCAGGCACAGAAGTTATTCAGGCATTAGAATTAAAAACAGAGCCAAGGGGAAAATAAGCTGAATAAAATTTTATGCCTAGTTTTGGCTTGCCATCCAGATTTGATTAGAGTTAAGAAAACATAATGAATGTATATGCAAGCTCTCAGCAGGATGCCTGGCAGGACCTAATTGAGGTTTCGGGGCTGAAGCAAGATAGTCCTATCAAGGAGTGTAAATTTTGAAAACCAGTGGATTTATATGTAGATATTTCTGAGAATATTTTGATATATTTATACATCCTTAGTCCCAAGAAAGAGGAAGTGAGTGAGACAGCAGTTCATCTCTCCCACAGAAGTCCAGAGACTTAATTTTTTATCCCATGAGAAAAATAAAGGTGTGCCTTTCACTTGGGTTAGGTAACACATAATCACTATGATATGAAATCAAATTGTAATTAAGATTAATTGGTTCACAACTTTAAGATAAATTCATTACATACAGTAAATTCTAAGTTTCACTTATACCATGTTGCCTCAATACTTGAAAGCTCAGGCCTTTTCCAGTGTTTTATGCAAGTCCACTCAAGATGCTACACTTTTTTCCTGGAGAAGTGAGTCTCAAATGTTTGGCCCAGGGATATTAGCAGCAAAAATGGAGCTCTTGAACCTGTCTCCCACAAGCCCTGGTAGGGACTGTACCTCAGAGTGTTCCCACTTGTGTGTCAGTTTGTGGAGGCAAAGGAATAATCTGATCACAGAAGACATGGCGCTTACCCAACTAGAGGATGTGAAGGATTGAGGTGGTCAGGAAATCATGGGAAAATCTGTAGTTAAGCAAGCAATGCCACACACCTGCCTCCTTAGGGACAAGAGGCTGGGTAGGTGACTGTCATAGGGTGTAGACTTCCCAGACTGTGTGCCTTGCCTGTGTGGAGTGCATAAGGGAAGGCTGAATCTTACCAGATGTTTCAGATACGTTGGGCACTGAATGCTTGCTGGGAGTGGCAATGCTTGTGGCATTTCCCACACTAACAAGCTGCAAAGGAAAGATCCAAAGGAGGGAGAAGAGAGGCCACCATGGACATTTTCCCTTGCCAGAGAGTAGCCAGGGCAATGCTATGTCACAGGCAGGGAGTGGAGAGAGCCCCTCAGCTGAGAAGATACTCCAAAAGGAGGACCAGGAAGCCTCCACTAGAGCTCTTCCAGCTTCTTCTTAAAAAGCTCCAAAGCCAGCCTAGTCTTAGCTGATGCTGCCTTCTCCCATCTGGATCCAGCCATGAGCAGCCAGCTCAAATCTCATCCTGCTGGCTGTGGGTTCCCCCACAGTAACAGCCTCCTCCTACACCCTTACCTAACAAAAAAGGCACAGTGAAAAATACAACATCTTGAGGCTGTTTTCTCCCATTCTGGAGGAATCATCCATCACCTGTTTGTACAATAGAAAAATTGCCTGCATCACAGCTGTAAGGCTGTAAGTCTGGCCCAAAATACCAGTTTATTTTGTCTTTAGCATGTTTCTAGTTTGTCAGTGAAGACTGGTCTTACTCACAAGGGGGGAAAGCTATTTTTGTGCTGTTGCCAAGATACTACTCGCACTAGCAGACTGATCAGATAGCAGCTGTCAATAGCTGTGACAAACTCACACAATGATTCAAAGAAGGGAATTTAAATGATGTGTAACTGACATACCTCCCATGTGCAGATCTTCTGCTCCCATCTGGAAAGTTAGGTAAGCCAGTCCCATTCCTTCACAAAGCTCTCCATGACACTGAATATCATGAGAGTTGGCTGGATCAGGGAACAACCTAGAGCTATCATTCACAAACGCCATCCCAGAAACTTACCTCATGCCCTGCATAGATTTTCATGGAAGTGCACAACACAGCTTAAAGGCCACTATAAAAACAGGTTTTAGGAACACTATACTGCTACACAGACTGATGGCACAAACAAGTTAAAATTGAAAGGTTCTGAGAGCATGAATGTAGAAACACAAAAAGTGTAGTCACACCTAATGTAAACTACTTTCAGGTAAAGCTTAACAAACACAGCTCAGAAATATTTCACAACAGCAAGATTCTTTACCTTTATTGCCAACTCTTTAACAGTAAAATCAAATAATGCCTTATGCCTTCTTCATAACTTCTTCTGGAATAGCAATTTTCTGTATAAAATGCTGCACTTTAAAATGTGTCCAATTTAAAAGGACACAGTTTGAAAAAGGAGTCTGGATTTGCTTGATCTTTGCACAAAAGCTGAAGAATGAGCATTGGACAAATAATGCAATTTACATTCAGTAATGAAAACGTTTTTAACAGAATGTGTACACACTTTGCATTTATATGTCTGTAGCTTGGCATATACAGCATAAAGAAATAATTTACCAATGATACTAGCTGTTACATTAGGGATTCTGTGCCCACATAAAAATGTAAAATGTGTCTTCTGATTGTGAGCTGTATGCACTTAAAATGTAAAATCTCTGCCCAATAAAATTGCTTCAAAGTCACCTTGTAAAATGGAACCTACAAAATAACACTAAATGCTACATGGGTGGATTTTTAAACAGATTTTTTTTTTTATCTAGGTATAATGAGTGTTATATTTTTAAAACACAGTCATGAAAAATGGAGTTCTGTTTTCCTATGTGTATGTATATAAACCTCTGTGTGTATACATATATATGTATGTATGCATACATAGACCCACAAATCTATAGAATCTTGTAGTAGACAACATTAAGATCAGTATAATACTATCTCTAAAATTTGTATCTTTTGCCTTCCTATAAGGCTACAGAAAATAGTAAACAAGATGTGACTCCTGTACTCTGTACCTTTTCAGTGACAAGGGAAAGGATACAGTATAACAAAGGAGAATATACAGAATTAGGCTCACAAAGCACCATTGTGAAATGCTGTCAAATGACCTAAACAAGGATCTTGTGTGTCTCTGGGATGACAGTGACATTTGAACCAAGTCCTGCAGTTGAGAAACACCCTTCCACCAAGTGGAGATTCCCTTAGACAAATCTAGATTTGAAAGGTTCTGAAGTTTCCAAAAAGTTCAAAACTCTTCAGGTGCGTCTTCTATATGTTTCTGGATAATCAAAATGTTTGCATCTAGGCGCACATCAATGCTAAAAATGGGCCAGAATCCTTAGGTAACAATTTAACTATTTGATTAATGCAGAGATTTCCTTTGGGATGACTTTTCGGCTATGTCATCTCTTCTACCTAATACAACTAGGGTAAAGATGTGCTATTATGCTGTGTTTACATGGTGAGGTTTTGGAAGGGGTGAGGGGGACTGCACAGGTGGCTCCTGTGAGAAGGTATTAGGAGCTGCCTCCATGTCCAACAGACTCAGTTTCAACCTGCTCCAGGATGGACTTGCCACTGGCCAAAGCCAAGCCAAGGCTGAGCCCACTGGTAGCACCTCTGCCATAACATATTTCAAAAAGGGTAAAAGTTGCTGCAGAGCAGCTGGGAGAGAGGAATGAGAAAATGGGAGCAAAACAGCCCTGCAGACACCGAGCTCAGTGCAGGAGGAGAGGGAGGAGGCGCTCCAGGTGCTGGGGCAAAGATTCCCCTGCAGCCACTGGTGCAGACCATGGTGAATCAGGCTGCCCCCCTGCCATCCATGGAGATCAGCTGTGGAGCAGAGATCCACCTGCAGCCCGTGAAGGACCCCACAGCAGAACAGCTGAATGTTTCCTGAAAGGAGATACCACCTGTGGAGACCCCACTCAGGAGAAGACTAACGGCAGGAGCTGGGTCCAGGGAAGAAAAGCCAGCATGGGGGCAGGTTTTCTGGCAGGACCTGTCATCCAATGCAAGAGTCACACTGGAGCAGTCCATCCTTGAAGGACTGTCACTTGTGGAAAGGACTCATACTGGAGCAGGTCTTGAAGGTTTGTATCCCATGAGGAAACCCTATGCTGAGACAGGGCAGGTATTTTTAATTTTGTCCTTATCTCTCACTATCCTAGTCTGTTAAAATTATTTGGCAATAAATTAAATTATTTCCCCAAGCTGAGTTTGTTTCACTTGTGATTAAAATTAGCAAGTGATTTCCCTGTCATTATCTCAAGCCTCAAGTTTTTCATCATATTTCCTGTCCTGTCCTATTGAGAAAGGGAGTGATAGAATGGGTTGGTAGGCACCTGGCAGCCAGTCAAGGTCATCCCACTGCAACTATTAAATTTATTAAAATTTCACAAATTCAAAATACATGGACAAAAATTGTACCTATTTCATACAGAATGTGGAACAACAAACAACTACTGAATTATATGAATTCAGGAGCATTTTGTTTTGTTGTCTTACTACTCTGCTCAAATGTATAGCAAAATACTGTTAGGGAATCACTAATGAGATCAACATCTGACATAGTGGAAAATTTACACTTGGATCAATTCCTAAGCAAATAGGAAACTTCTGATGGTGCCTCCTCAGAGAGTTTTTCAAAGAGCTGGGAACAAAAAAAAAAATGCAGACAACTATCAGATCAGAAATGACAGATTTGCTCTCTTAGCACTCATCCTGAAAAACAATTATTATTGCATTTAGTTTTGAACATGAAAAATATGTGATTGTTCATTATCTTAAGTTGACCATAAGCTTGGGTTTACAAAGTTATTTAGCAGCAAATGCTACTTCTTGATATCTTAATACTTCTTTTTGACAAGTATCAAAAGCAAGCATAATTACCAAAATTAAGCATCACAGAACAAAGTTGAATGTTATTTCTTAGAAACTGAAGGCAGATGAATAAAACCAGAAATCCTTATTTCTGTTATCTTGGATTGGTTCTTTTTATATTGCATTTCATTTTTAAAACAATAAATTATCTCAGCAGAGGGTGTTTCTTAGGAAATAAGGATCAGCCAAAAGATTCAGAAATGGAAATTAATCTCCAAGACATTTACTCAAGTCTTTGTGGTATCCTTTGCTCATAACTATTTGCTCCTATTCCAGCATAGGAGCTTTTGGAAGACACCTGGAAGAAAATAAAGGAGACAGTTAGGACAAAAGACTTCAGAGTGAAGTAATAAAACTGAACAGAAGTTAATGCCTTAGTTTTATGTAGGAGTTTAGAATTGGACATTCCAAAATTCTGATTCAGGCTCACATGTTTCAGGTGTGCCAGATACCACATTTGCCATCGGTTTCACACTGGGAAAATGTAACAATAATATTTACTCATCTTCTGTGGCTGTCAGAAGGAAATCCCATGTATTAGGTCTGAAGAACCAAAGGAAAGTGTCATATTTTTCAGCTTTTAATGCCATCCCACAGAGAAAGCTAGGGTTCAGGTAGACAGGGAATTTTACAAGCTTTAGTGACATTGGAAGAATAACTTCAAAAACTCTTGTGGAAGAATAGAAAACAAAAGTAGTGTTCTAACCTAAATGCATACAATAAGTCTCTCTGAGCCTGTGGAGAAGTGTACTTGAATATTAAGCTTAAACTTTGCAGAAAGAAACTGGCAAGAAGGAAGAACTTAATTTAGAAAGCATTGTAAAGGCTCTGGCTGGCAAATACAGGAACAGTAGAACTATAGAAAGAAAGAGAGGAAGAACATGTGCCTGTGAGTAAAGTGGGTACTCAGCCTTGTCTGACAAAAGGCCTTGCAGCTGGACCTCTCATCTCTAACTGTCTTCATTACTGTACCACTCTGTAATCTCATTTCTCATTGCACTGTCTGGTTCTGAGCATACCCTGAACCCCTCAGACTCACATCTAAACCACAGCCTTTGTTACGATAAACTCAGCTTTTAACCACTGTGATAAAAACCCTACAAATATCATATACACTATGGAACAAGGAGTCTGCACAATGAGTCCCAGAATTACCTGAACTTCCCTTTGCGATTATTTTCTTCCCATCCTGTTGTTTCCTCCACCTGTGGTTCTAGCTCTTTATTGTTGTGCCATATTTGTCCCTCAAGCTAAAACCCCCTGAGCACAGAATATACCCCTCTACATTCCTAGCATGTTTTGGGTGATGCCACAATATAAACAGTAAACAAATAGTGATATCCATATCTATTATTATACGCTTTTGCAAGCTGGGTGTTTGCGTGGTGGTATTTGGTTGAATCACATTAACTGAACTCACTGTTTTCACATGTACAGGTAGTTAGTGCTCTTGCCAAAATATCTTAGCCTTTGATGCTATTGTAATATTCTCTAACCTTGTTCTTGTATCACACCCTATGATGTCTTCTTGTTTTGCAGGGTGAGAGTTTATTTCCATTGAAATGAGCCATCCTCTGACGTTAATAGAGTGAAGTTTGGGATAACAAAGAAGAAATTGCTTAATGGTAGCCAGAGAATAAAAAAAAAAGAGACTTATGAATGACATCTTCCTACAGAAGAGGAAAAGATAAAGACCTGAAATAATAACACTCAAATAACTATTCATTAATTGCCCTGTCAGCAGTTTAAGACTTTCCAAGTCTTTCCATCAACAGATGGATAATTACACTGGTTGTTTTCCTCCATGCACACTTTGAAGTTCTGTTTAATTCCCAATGTATGCTTTAACATACATCTGTAACTCACATAGGTGCGAGACTGATTTTATTCCTCAGACCTTCCACTGAGGGAATCAGTCATGTGTATTGGCAATTCCTGTAAAAAATTGTGTTTGTGTGTTACCAAATAATTAGCATAGACCTCACAGATGGACTGTGCAGTTGTACCTAGGAGCCAGCTGTACTCACCTGATATGGGAGAATATATACAAGGGCACGGATAGCAATAGTCACCAACAGGCTGATATTAGCTGAGAAGATGATTTGGAGAATTTTAGAGGAAACAACATTTTTTCATTATAGCTCCCAGAGAGATATAATCTCTCTGCCATTTCCATTGCCTCATACACCTTTGTCTATGCTCCAGCTGCACGTCTTCCCTGCTTACTGCACAACAGAAGTTTACCAAACTTCATATAGATGTGAGCTGGATTCTTGAATTAGTAAAACAAATATTCTCAAATACTTCAGAAGAGAGGTCATATCATATACAATGTAAATAATATATAAGTAAACTTTGGCTACTGATCCGAACCAGGTATGAGGGATGGTGAGGAAAGTTACTGTTTTCTCATCTTCCTGGAGCAGTTATCAAAGTTAGAGTCCTAGTTTTCTTCCAAGAGTTTTTAGACAGACTAAGGAACAGATAACAGGAACTGCTCAAGTAAGAGCGTAGTAGTTTTTAATATTAGACCCTTAGAATATATTACATGTCCTGGTCCCTAAAAAGGATAAAGAAATCTGATTTAAGTTGGAGTCAAATGCCTCCTTTTGACTTATGAATTTTTAGAGGTTTAAGTATGGTTTTACGGATTTTTTTTTTCTAATTTTCATTTTCAGCTTTTATGCATGGAATATAGATCAAAGGATTAGATTTCAGGAAAGGAAACTATTTAGAAAACTTTTTTAGCAGGAAAGTCATTCACCATCTACTTTATAAATTCTCAGTTATCTCAATGATATGTGTCATAGGAATTAAAATGGTCTTTTCCTACCCATGGATCTGTGTAAGGACCATTAAAGTCACAGATAACATTCAGGTTATCACACGAGTCTCACTCTAGGATTCAAAAACAAATAATGAGCAGAGAGGACAGTGGGGCCTGATAGAAAAAATTATGACATATTAAAGACATTAAAGTGCAAGGGGGTTTTGTTTTGTTTTTGTTTTTCTCTTGATTTAGAGGATCTAGAAAGACATTTAGAAAAAAAAATCAGCTTTAATCATTATAGATGCATGGTCTCTTCCAATCTTGATGATTCTGTGATAAGATCCTCTTGAGACTTCTCCAAGATGAAAAGCCCCAGTTTTCCCTCACAGGAGAGATGGTTCAGTCCCTCAGTCATCTTCATGTCTCTTCACTGGAGTCTGCCCAGTATATCCATGGGGTTTCTTTTGCATTGATGAGCCCAGAACTGGACACTGTACTCCAGTTGTGGCCTCACCAGTGCTGAATAAGGTGAGGGACCACCTCCATTGACCTGCTAATAGTGGACTGTTTAATGCAGCCTATTAGAATGTTTGCCTTTGCCACAAGGTCGCATTATTGGCTTATGTTTAACTGGTGAACACAGCCACCAGGTCCTTTTTCTGCCAAGCTGCTTTCCAGCTGTTCAGCCCCCAGCATGTGTAGTTGTTCCTTCCCGGGTGCAGGACATGGCACTTCCCTTTGCTGAGAAACCTTCATAAGTTTTCTGTTAGCCTATTTCTCCAAGGTCCCTTTGTATGGCAGCACAGCTGCCCACAGCCACCCCATACATTCCCTGTGGCATAACAGGCACCTTCTCTTCGTATGATACAAACCCACCATTTGTTAAAGACTGTGAGGAAATGTTATTACCAAAATTTCTAGCCAATAACTAGAACAAGAAGATAAGTAGGAATCTAGTTCATCAAAGAAAGCTTCTTTTTCACGTCAGTAAATCACATTTTCTCTGAACTCCTATTATCAATCAAGAAAAGCATCAATGTTTCACGGTAAGGCAATTTAGTAGGAATTTATGAATGTTGGGAAGTGGCAAATTAGAGTAGATACTATCTTGTTCAGCCTGACTAGTTATACTGCCAGCTGAATATGACTATATTAATTATGGGTATTTTACTTTTTTTATCATAGTGTTTCATGCCTTTACGCAACATAAACTGTAATAATGGATTAAATGCAGCCTTGAAACCATGACTGCACAGGGTCTCATCTTGCCTCTTAACATAAGAAGCATGCTATCAACTCAATGAAAAGACCTTAACTCAATGAAAAGACCTCCCTTAACGTGGGAGGTTAATTTGGAATTTATGATTGACTTCTAGTGTTGATGCCCATATTCTCAATTCTGAAGTGTGTAATTTGGAATAAAGACCCTTATTTTAAAGTCAGAGGATGTGATTCATTTCATTTAGCTTCAGACATCTACAGCTGAGATGTTTATAATCAAACGAGTCGTCTTTACAGTCAAATAGAAAGATAAAGACACCCAGCAGATGTGATTTATATGCCTTAATTTAGATTTCTACCTTTAGAATAAGATGAATCATATACCAGAAATTGATTATTAAAGGAAGTCCAAATAAACGATTCAGTGTGAATATTTAAAGTTCTGCAGGGTCAACCTGCTAAGGAGGTCAAAAGCAGTTAATTTGCAAACACTATTTTATATCATAGCTCAGCTTGAATTAATTTTCCAAGTATATCAGACTTAAATGAATCAGTGCCAGCTGCTCTATCATCTCTTCCACTTTCTATTACCTTGGTTTCTCCAAAAATTTCACATGTAAGTGCTGACAAATCCTGATCCTGCCAAACATCTGATGAGATCATTGCCTTTCGTGGTAACAGTTACAAAATTTCCACACGCTGCATGTAGTCTTCTGCTTGCACATCATTCCAGACCTTGCTTATCTCTCACAAAGAACACAGCCTTCAGTGGGAGGTTTTCCTGAGTAAACAGT
>VZTT01047415.1:13970-36562 GCA_013400855.1 Buphagus erythrorhynchus
TTGATCAAATGCAGATCTTGTTTCTGAATTTGTCATAAAGTCAGTTATATGAATGAGATTTTGGGCAAGATACTTAGGTGTGTTAACCTCAGAGTCATGTGACTTGCCAGTAAACTGAAGTTGCACTAGCTAAGGACTTGTCTTACTGTGTTTGCACACAGATCATTTTGCACAATAATGACTGTTAAATTTTAATTAAGGTATAGAATGTTATTTAGTTTAGTGTGCTATAGAGAGATTATCAAAACTTTACAATTTTGGAGGGTAAGCTCAGTATTATTGTTCCTTTCCTCTTAGATATTATTTATCCTGTTCAAAATGTAGCATAACATGAATAGTGTTAGGAAATAGAATACTGAGAATATTCAGCTATTTCTTGAATACTGCTTTTTTACTAACAATGTAAAACCTACAGTTTCTTCCTATGTTTCAGAGCCTTTATTTCTCTAAATTTCTCCATTTCAAACTGTAGGCTCGTTACCGGAAGGAGCAAACATTGCTTAAACAACTGCCCTGCATTCCATTGGTGGAGAATCTGCTGAAGGATGGGACAGATGGTTGTGCTCTGGCAGCCCTGATCCACTTCTACTGTCCAGATATCATTAAACTGGAGGGTATGTCTGCTGTGTCTCTTGGCTTGTGTACATGGCCAAAAAAGTTTAAATGTCTGTGTTTTGAGAACTGTGTGAAGGAAGGTGCTTAAATGCAGTATACAGCAGGCATAATTTGAATGTGGCAGGTTTAATACAAACTTTGTGCCTATTTCTTTTTACATTTAAATAAAAGGAGCCCAGATGTCCTTCCCTGGTGTGCTTGCTTTTATGTTGTCACACTAAAATAAACGTTCTTGAAATTACCTGCAAAACTCTTATTCTTGAAGCTGCATAAGTGCTTTTTGTGAATCTGTGCACTTACAGATATAAAACTTAGAAGAGTTTAGAGTTAGGCTCTGCATAGCTTCACTGCATGGCAAATAGTTGCTCTGTATTCTGGGCTTTTAGTTCACCTGAGACCTACCTGGATAATTTCTAGAGTAACCAAAAATGTATAGTGTAGAATGTATTGGTGTCATGCTGTTCTATAATAGCAACTGTCTGTGAGGATGAGCAGCTTCATCTCATTCTTTTGCTCAGTAGCCTGGTAAAGTTATACCTTCCTCTTGGCAAGCAAGAGCTGTAAAATGTCTTGGCAGCTAACACCCATCATTTTCTGCCTGTGTTCTTTCTATGATACCTTTGATGTCGTGGGAAGACTTACACAGAAACATTCTGAGAAATCCAGGAATATGAAGAAGGGTTTAGAGCTTGGTAAGGACTGAAATCTGGAATTCATATACACAACCACTTTATAGAGAGCTTCAAGCACAGTAGGCATTGAAGATGAAAGGCACAAAGATTTATTCATTCACCTTTCTTCTGCAGCTTGAGAATTTTGATAAATAGAACTTTCAATTTACATAAACATTGCAGCCAAATGCATACCATTATATGTGATTAGGGAAGAGTTAAAACTTGGGTGGTGTTGACTGGGGTAACACCTGGTGCCTCTGTCCTGTTCCAGCATGGCTGAGAACACAGACAGTCTGAAAGGTCTTGTGTGCCTTGAGTGACCAGCACCTTCCTCCAGCACCTGCCTTTAAACAGGGCAAGGCACATGTCATCTTTGGAGCTTTAGTTTAATATTCTTGTTAGGTGTCCTGGCATCATCTTCCCTAAAGATACAAATGTGCATGTCATTGTCTCAGAAGTAAATTCAAAGGTACTCCAAAGCACCTGGAAACACTTTAATAAGACTTTGCTCATCTTCTCTGTACTTAGGTAATGTAATTTTTGATGCATGTTGAATTTTACTGCGATTTGGTTCTGTATTGAAACTGAAGAAGGCAGTTAATAAAAATACATATGCAAAAAATGCTTAAAAATGCATTAACAGTGAAGGGAAAAGTATTCTAAGGTTCTCTGTAGTCTGAAATAGATCAATTCTTCTCATTAAGTCTTCATTTCACTTTCAAATCTAGGATTCCTTGAACGAATACAGAGCCAGAAAGGATTCCCATTGAGTCAAGAAGTTGTCTGTTGTACAAAATCATCTAATCCCGTTCATTAATTTATCTTGTTCTCTCTTCAAACTCTCAAAAATATGTTCTCTTCTTACCCACTGTTGTATAGTTCCATTTTTTTACATTATTTTAAATTTCAATCTTGATTTTTACCTAAGTCTGCCTGTAGCCTGTCTTATGTGCTTTTGTTGTTCTTGCAGCAGTATCCTTTGGTTTGAATAGCTTCTAATCTGATATTCACATTTTTGATCTGTTTTCTTCCTCTTGTTTTAGCCCAGGCTACTGAACCAAGCCTTTTCAGTCTCCCTTGCTGAAGTGGATTTCCATTCTCATTATTATCCTCAATAACCTTCCTCTGCAACTTGTCCAGTTTGGGTTTATCGTTCTTGACTAGGGATGGTTGTAACTGTACAGAGAAATCCAGACTGACATCCCATTCTTGCCTTGTGCAGTGCTCCTCTGTCACTGCTGGAAATAAATTTTCTGATAGGTTTTAGCATCATGTTTGTTTTTTCCATAGCTGCATGATGCCAAAGGCACATATGTTTACAGTGGCTAATACATGATAATTCCCTGCTCTATATCACCTTCAGTCAGTGAATCACATTACAATTTTATTAGATTCAAATGCATGACTTCACATTTTGCATTTCTGAATTTAATCTCATTTCAGTCAATTTAGTCAAACATTTTTTCCTATTGGCCATCATCTGTGGGGTTAGAATTATGGACTGTGTCTGATTTTCTTCAGCATGAGAATCCTTATCCTGCTGGCATCAAAGTAGATTCCTTTCATGAAGAAACCTTTTATCCTTAACAATACAAAACTTATGTGGAGTTCTGTCATACATTGTTGCTTTAGGAATAAAATCTGATGTATGCTCTGGAAGTATATTTAATTCTTCTCTTCAGTCCTTTCTTTTAAGACGACTGTCTTTTTTTCATGGGACTTACTATTGCTACTTAACTTTCCAAGAAGCAGTCATGAAAAGACAACAGAGACTATCTGGGCTTAAATAGTAGTCAGAGAATACTGTATAACTACACAAGTCTGTTTACAGCCACCACTTCTTTGTCTTTAAATAGCATTTTCAAACAGAGAGTGATAATTCATGTAACAGCCTTCAAGCTCCTTGGAAAATCTCATCTCAAACATGTCAGTCCACAAACACAAATACCTAAGACCAGGCTGGTTTTTTGTGAAGATTCAGGCTTGTTGATGCTAAAATATGCTCTTGGGTCCCTGTTTAAAGACAAGGAACTAATATGTACAGAGAAATGTATGCAAAAATGTGTCTATTTCTTACTGCCATTGCTCTATAGAAAATCTAATTATAAAAAAATTATATTAGCGATTAAATGTATTTTTTCATTACAATGGAAATAGTTGGGATGAGAGAATAACTTACATTGTCACAAAAGGCAAAACAGAGACAAATTAACCTGTCAACAGTGAAAAACAAAATTAATTTTTACAAAAATATCTAAATATTTAGAAATGCAAATATTAAATGTAAATAAATAATTTCTTTCATTTCTGAATTAGAAAAATAAAAATCTCTAGGGGGGAGGAGTGGGGCAGAAATTATGTCTGAAATTATCCAGTAAATGCTCCTGAATCTGTAAAAGCCAAAAAGCACTTTTTTGCAAATCTGTAGTTGTATCTAATCTTTGCTTCTTTTCTTTCTTTTTAGATATTTGTTTGAAAGATACAATGTCTTTGGCTGACAGCCTGTATAATCTACAGTTGATTCAAGAATTTTGTCAGGAATACCTCAACCAGTGTTGCCATTTCAGTCTTGAGGACATGCTCTATGCAGCTTCTTCAATAAAGGTAAAAATACAACAATTAAATAAAAATGCAAGCAACATCCACATAACTATTTTGCTAATTGTTTAATCTTTTTTTGGTCTGCTGTATGGCTTCTCTTGTGACGTAGCATGCAAAACACAAATTTCAGCAGAATGAAAAGCCACCTTCTTTTGGCCATTACGTTTCCCTAGTAAAGTATTTTCAAAATACTTTCAAAGTATTTTTTATAAAGCACTTGTGAAAGGATTTGTAAAAACTTTGATTTTGTGCAAAACTATTTCCCACTTTATCTTCTTTCTTATTAATTAATTGCTAAAGTCTATAATCTTCAATATTTCTGTTGAGATGTAAGAGTGATCTGCATTAGTTTAAATATATAAAGGCCATAACAAAGGGAGGAAATATTGAAAATTGTTTATGGAATTATTACTCACTGTTCTTACTCATTTCTGTATACACAATAATTGCATGGGTTTTGATCTTAAAGTTCTTTCACTTTCGTAAAAGTGTAGAATTCTGTGTTGATTTCATTGGAAAATCAATGGCTTGATGCCCCAAATACAAGCAGTAACACAATTCTAACAAATACAGTTGTTTGAATAAGCAATTAAGTGTTTTCAATCAATCTAAGATTTTGCTCTTTTAGGAAGAAGCAAATAAAGCATTATTCTGTAATTCTTTAAGTCTGTGCAGAAAGAAAAGGAGCAACTGAATGATTTCTTACCTAATTTTAATTTTAATTTTTCATTATTATGTTTCACCAAGACTTTCTTCTATATAAAACACGCTTCATTTGCTTAAGATTCTTGTTGGCTTGCCTTTAGGGAATGAAATATTATTTTTCTGAAGTCAGCATATCCACTGCAGATGGGATGTAATTGGTTTCTAAATATCTGGGTCATTTCACTGCTTTTATGATTTTCTAGCAATCTCACAAGCAGAGTCACAGAGGCCAGAGCTTGAATACAGCTTTGTTGTCTCCTGTAGGTTTGAACTCATTCCTTTTCAAATAAGTAATGAGCTGCCAGGGTGAGTAAGGGCAGTAGGACCTAAGTCTAGACTACTTAGCTGTTGCTGGTTTGTCTGGTGTATGCAAAGTTGTGTAGTGAGTGCTTTCAGTCAGCTTTTGGTGCTGTTAAATTTCACATGCAGTGATCTACCTACATGCTGGTGAAGTCTGCTGCATTGCAGTTTGCCTTGGCTGCACCTCACATCCTACAGCCACACTCAGTGGTCTCAATTAGGACTCCTTCACTGCATTTGGATGGTTTCTCTCTGCTTACAGACACATGGAATAAACACAATTGATTATTTCTGTTTTTTTTTTTTTTTTAATTCTGATTTATTGTGTTTTGATTCATGACAATCAGTCATACCATTTTTGTAGTAATGGCTTGAATTATTTCTCAAGCCAGTATGCACTAAGAAACTTCAATTAAAAAAAAAAACAAACTACTATAGTAAATATTTTGTCAGTATCCCAATGCATCAGACTTTACACTTTTAAAGTGCTGCAGACTCAGTGATTTTGCTGTTTCTGAACACTGTTTTTAGACAGGATTTAGAGTTCTTTGAAAGAGTTAGAGTATTTCTAGATCTGAGAAAGCCCTTTTGTGATCATATTTTTACAAGTTGCTGTGGCATGGATGCTTATTTAGATGTAAATGCTACAAAGCAAGGCTGCCAAGTTTTTCTTCTAAAACTTGGCATGGAAACTTCAGCTAGTGGTGTAAACTCTGTTTTTCCAGTGTTAAGAATTAATTTGCTTTAAAAATAAATTCATTGTTAAAGGAGCTCCTTAGTTTTCCATTGCATCTGATTAGAATAAGTCTTAATAAATGCGTTTATTCTCCAAACAATTTTATTGTCACTTAAAAAAAACCTTGTAAATGGATATTTTAAATATTGCACATTGAATTGCACTGGTTTGTGGAAGCTACTCTTATCTCAGCCTACAAAATGTGCATAATATGAAGTCTTAGCATTTATAGAGGTGTGTCCTTGTAAATCAGCAGAAATTCCTGTCTGTTTTCAGAGTGGCTTATACTGCACAGTAGGTGCCACTGTGCTGTTGGCTTAAAAATCTCTTCATAGTGGTGACACAAAAAGTTAAAAATACTAACTGCTGATATCTTACTGGAAAAAGCCTCAAGAAAAAAATCACAGCAGAGTTTTTGGAATTACAATGTGTAATGCTGTACCTTGTGTGGTCCTAGAAATTACAGTAGGTATCCTGACTTGCTGCTAGTTCTTGAGCAGGAAGAGAGCAGAACCTCTTCTGAAGTGATCCAGCACAAAGTACATACCTTACATTCTTCCCAGGGCACCCTGCACTGTCCTGATGCATTACATCAAGGTAGGTTAGAAATAGGATATGATGCAGAAATTTAGTGCAGCACTTGACCAAAGTGACACTGCCTGCTTTTGTTTTTTCCATCAAAAAGCACAGAAACACAGTGACATCACTTCAGCATCCTGAGTCTGATAGAGGCTCTCAGATTTCACAGCAGATGAAACTGTTGGCTTAGTGCTGGTTTAGCACAGAGGAGAAATAAGCTTTGTCTGGATTTCTAGACAGCTTTAATGTGTCATAATCAAAGGAAGCAGAAAGTTTTGTTGCTCCTTATTGCCTATTTCTTCTCCTCTAAGAAAAATACATTTGTAAAGTTCTTCATAAGATGTTTACTAGGGCTGGGTTACTGATATTAAAGAAAAAAATATTTCAATACATTCCATGGATGTTTGAGGCACCAACAAGGGACCATACTGGTTCCTGGTTGTTTTCCTTTGAGGCAGACAAACACAAGTAGAGAGTGATTACATAAAAATAATCACAATGTTTTCTGAATCCTCCCTGCATATTTAACAAGAGGAAATAACAGGAGTCTTGAATCTGTCTTTAGTTGTGCAGATTGCTTTTTTGCCCTTTTCCTGTAAGCAGTTTTATCTTCAGACAGGATTTATTTTTTAAGTATCTTGTTCTTCACCTGTATCTGGGAAAGTACACAGAGCTGAAGGAACTGTTTTATTGTGATTTGACATGCACTTGTTTTGGCTTTTCAAAGAACAAGTTTGTAGAAATAGAAAACCTTGCATAAAGTGCCATCACAAGAAGTAAGAACCACCCTGCAGAACCCTAAAGACTTATTTATTGCTTTGTCTGAGCAGTTGATTAGCACTGTGATAAAACAGGAGGTATGTTGCATTTGTGCTTTGGCAGTCCCATGGAATGTATAATTACTATAAGGATGTTATACTGTAGTCTAAGGATACTATACTGAAGAGAAAGAATTAACATCTCACATGTTCCATTTCATATGAGATACCTGGAAATCACCTCTAAAAGTTAAAAAACACATCTTTGGTTGTAATTGATTATATTCTTGATAATTTTAGATAGTTCTCTGCCACTTTTTTCTAGTAGGGCCATAGACTTCAAATCTTGATCTGTTCAAATCAAGTCATTTAAGAGGTTAAGTGTCAAAGAGGGGACTGGCTGACAACTGGAATCATTTGGTGTTTGCCATGATTTCAGACCTTATGTAGGAACTTGGCATTGCATCAATTGACAGGCAGTTAATTGTGGTCTTTTGTAAGTGTTCCTTTACCTAAGCCTGTACAAATGTGTGGGTTTGTGCTTTGTTTTCTTAAATAGTGATCCTAAATTTGTGCTACTCATTTAATGTACACGTTTTGCACTCTCTCTTCACTGATAGAGGATTGACAGTGAGACTCAGATCACCATATTAGAAAACTTCTTGTTAATTCCACTGCCATTATCACTAGCATGACTGAGTTATTACTGAGAGATAACTGTTAACACACAGCACTCACCTGCTCACAGAGTTCACACCCATACACACAGAGTCATTTTTCCTGGGCTGAAGCCCAGCCCCAAGGTCTCCCAGAAGCAGGGGCTCATAGTGGCCCACCAGTGGCTTTAGGAAGATGTGCAGAAAGTTTCTCAAGGGGTTCATTTGTCCCTTGGGGTGTGTATATACATACAATCTTTGCATGTAATAACTGCTGTCCCTGTGGGTGCAGCCAGGGTTGTACAGCCTGTTGTTGACACAGGCACGTTCTGCTGGTCCTGTAGGGACCTGGCTGAGTCCTGCTGCTCTGAGCCTGTGGGTTCCTGGGTGTTCAGCAGGGCCATGGGGCTCTGCAGCCCCAGTTCCTGCCGGAGGGGCTGCATGTCCTTCAGCACAGATGCTGCTTCTCTGGCTGCTCTGTGCTGACACCTGTAGAGTCTGCTCACCCAAGCTCATGCAGAAGGCATCTTTATTACAGAATGAAAGCTTTCAGAATGTGAAATGACGCAAATCTGAAAGATGATTGCTGTGTCTTGACTGAAAGGGCGTTCCTCTGACCTAGATGTGGGCCAGACTCCAAACTGTGCAGAATCACAACTAAGCACTTGGAATAAGTACCTTATTTTTGCACCTGATTGCTAACCAGAGTGGCAGAAAAAACATTTGCACTGTCAAATCTTTTTTGATTCAGATCCAGAACTTCTTTTTTTTCCCCACTGCTAAATTGAACAGGAGTATATGGAATCTGAAGGGTTGGTTTATATTAAAAATATTTATTCCACTTGAGCAATTTTGAATACTTGTACTTTCTGATGTAACGTTGATGGTGTCTATTTGTAAACAGCGTAAGCAGAGGCTGTAATCAGCACCAGAGACATGAAAAATAGTGCTCAAATACATTGCATAGATAAATCTTAGAAATTCAGGGCTGCACAATGTCCACATGTGTTGCACAGCTTTCCCTCCCACTGCCAGCCAGGTTGCTCACCTGAGCCTGAACTGGCAACTGGAGCCCCTTAAGGACCTGGGAGAGCAGCTGGCTGTGCTTGGTGAGGCACTTACTATGTATGGTGGGAGTCAGCTCAGCCATTTCATTCCCATCTGGCTGGGTTATAAAAGGATTCAGGATCAGGAATTAAACGTAAGATTCAACCAGGGAACAGTTTTTTGAGCCAGTTTTTCCCTGAGAGGGACCAAATGTTCCTGACTCATTATTTAAAGGGAAGCAGCATGGGTTGCTTTCACTGATGTTAATCGGCCGCTCTTCCCTCCCAGTTCTGGTCTGAAACAAAGCACAGTGGATTTTAAAACTGAGTTGTTGTGGCATTTATTAGCCTGTGGCAGGACAGAGGACAAACTGGTCGTGCTTGGATCATACACAGCTGTAATCTGACCTTCTCGAGACAGTTTGTGACACTGCAGTTTTGTGCAGGCTTGAAGCATTTACATTGGCTCTTGTATAACAGAAAAGCTGTGGATTTGCACTGGGCGTGACCTTTCCTGGCCCACTGAACAGAGATTTTAATGTGCATCATGGTAAAAATTTTACAGTGTATTTTATGTTCATTTTGAAAAAAAATTATAAGCCTCTATGGCTGCTCTCACACCCAATTTTAGTGGATGCAAGCCTGACAAATTATATGTATCATTGGTGTATATGATATTGTGGTTATTCTATAAATATGCAGATCTAAAACCAATAGGTATTAGGATGGTATAATTTATTTCAAGTATTTGAAATTAAATGAGATTAAATGAAATCAAATTAAATGAGAATGTTTAGGTAATAATCTCTGAAGCTGCAAGTCTGCCATCTGCTGTTTAGGGGTTTTGAGCCAGCCTGAACTGCTCAGAGCTCCCTTAGATTTTATTACTGTTAAAATACTGCTCTGCTTCTGAATATTATTGTGTGTAAGTGCATGTCATAATCATATGGCAAGCTGTTAGAATTTCTGTCACCATAATTAAGGCAAAACTATGGAAATCATATCTACATGGAAATCTACATTCTTTTGAGCCCTGGATAGCAACATTACTACAGACTCTGCTAGTTTTTCCAAAAAAAATTGTTACTCACCAGTCTTTCCCTTCAACCATTCTTAACGTCCCTTTCTGACTAAAAATAACTTGTGAGAAAACATGATTTCCATCATGATGGCTCACCATCAGACATCTCAAGTAGCCTCTGTTCTCAGTGGGCTGTGCAGCACTTTCATTTTTAGTTCAGTAAATACTGCTTTGGTGGCTTTAGAAAAACAAACTGTCTTGCAGCAGCTCAGGACAGTGTAGAAGATATTCTCAGAAGGAATATCTGTCCTTCATAAAATAGTCACACTATTGTGTGTCTATTTTTTGTTGAAATGCAGCATTTCAACATAAACATGAGAAATTGGAGTATCTAAATGCAATATTATTTTGGATGGGGACAAAGCTATGATTAGAACATTTTATGATTTAACTTTTTACTAAAATCAAGTTAAAAATATAAAAGTTTAAGGAGAGGGAAGGGGAAAATATCCAGAGAGAATTTATAATATTTTGAAATTGTAATATTAAAAATCATATTTTGTCTGAAAAGTACATCTGATTTTTTCTTGGTCTAAGCTTCCTAATGAAACCAGTGTGTGATACTGAAATGCTATGCCTGACATTTACTTGAATGGAAAAGATTCTGCTATGCACTTTTCCTCATTCAGTTCTGTCGAGCTGAATAAGCAGCAATGAGGTTTTTCCTATTCTATTTTTAACTTCTGTGTAATAACTATGCAACATCTGTCTGATCCCTTCACCATATAGTACAGTGTAGGAGTAGCTTTTGGTCTGAGTATCCCTTTGCTGAAGAATAGGCTTATCTATGTTAGAAATCTTCAGGAAAAATAAATCTGAAGCAAAAGTGTCAAACAGATACTCAAAATTATATTTTCAAATATACTGATGCAGAATTGAGATGATCTCATTTATTATCAAAGTTTTTTTTAGTAAATATTTTATTTTAAAATTACGTTCCTATCCTTAATGCCTATGGTTTGTTTTTTAATTAGAATGACTTTTCTGTTTAGAATTTTTGAAAGAAACTCTTTGAAAAGTTTTTTAATTATGGTTTCCCAGTTTAATGTATAAGCATTGTTTACATCTTCAGACTTTGTAAGACTGGTGGTGAATATCTGTGCACCTGCTTGAGCCAGCTCAAACCTGGATATTTGCTGATCTCATTCAGTTAATAGTTCTGGATATGAAGTGGCACTGAAGATGTAGAAGCTTTGGCCTCTGAACTCTTCAGCCCCCACAGTCAATAACCTTCTGGGGTTTTTGCACTCCTCACATGCTCTTGCAGAAGAAATAACTGCTCCTGCCTGGCTTTCCTCTATTGATTTTTGTTGTTGTTGTTGATGCAGTTTGTCACCAGTTCTTTTTTTCCCCCTTTTCATCTGTTTTCCCTGTTTAATCTGGTGGCTCCCACACTGTGTCTTTCAAAGCTGTGTAATGGGAACATACAGCAGGGACATGTATATGCACTGCTGTGCATAAACCTCTGGAGCTAAAATCTTGTTCTAACCTGCAGTCAAGAAATTCTGCTGCTGTTTTTTGTTCTGCATTAAAGACTTGTAAATCTGGGTAGAACTTCACGAGTGTGACAAAAGCACAAACTTAACACAAAAGCCAAAATCAGATTCCAACTTCCTGTACTAAAACAAAGGGCTACCATATCTTTTCATGTTAAAAATCTCTGAAAAAAACATTGCCTAGCATTGCAGTGGGCTTTTCACTGCTATTTTTTAATGGAAATGGCTGATCTTTGGCAGGCATTTTTTTCCACCCATCCTGTTCCTCTCTGTCCTCCCTGCAAGACATCAGGCTTGAGCATATGCTTGTTATGAAAAGTTTCAACCCAATCAGTTGCAATCTGGTCAAGTTATATGTTGGTGCTACAGATCAGTTGTACCGGTCTCTATTTCTAAAAAAAACAGTGTAAATTGCAAAATAAGTGGACATTATAAACTGGCTGAAACATAGAGGCATCTCCCAAATGCTGCTTAATCTGTTTATTTGCAGGCTTGTGTTCTAACATCAATTTCTCTCCATTTTTTTTTTAATTTCATGTAGAGCAATTACATGGTGTTCATGGCAGAATTGTTCTGGTGGTTTGAAGTGGTGAAGCCATCATTTGTACAACCCCGTGTTGTTGTGCATCCCCAAGGTAATTATGTTATGGATTGGCCTTAATATGCATGTTTTGATATGTATGTGTACAGATTGCCATTGTGTTCACAGTTGCAGTGAATATTTTTAGTTAACAGGATTTGGCAGTGTACAATCCCCTTAAAGAAGGAGAGGAGTACTCTTTCTTCATTGTTAATCTTCATCTCATCTCATAAATCATAATTAGATTTTGTTGTCTGTTACCAAAAACTCATTTAAATTGTTGTGGTATAATCACTTGCAAATTTTCCTGACCTAAACAAGCCTTGAATCCATTTATGCCCACGCAAGAATTACAAATATAATAAGAAACCAAGAACAGAATTTAGCCTGAAGAACTGTGTTGCTGAGAAGATACCAAGAGAAAGAATCATAAATCTGGGCAAAGTGAATAGAGAACTAATTATAAAATTGCACTTTGTACCCGGTGCAAAGGCAGCGTCTTCCATCAGCAATTCTCAAATTTAAAAATCCACCTTTCAGATAGATCTTGAGATCTGTTAATGACTACTTTCAGGTAACTAACATTTCAGGTGACAGCAGTGTTGTGATTGGCCTTCCATGCACTAGGAAGAGATTTTCATTGGGTGGCTGTTACACCTTTTCTTCATTTTTATGCTTTATAGCACGTACAAATCTGATATAAATCTTTAGATAGTGCTAACTGTTTTAGGATGTGACAAAAAACCTATTTTCTAGCCAGTCTAAGGGTTTGGGGAGAAGAACTTTTATCAGAAACATTTCTTCCAGAAGAACAACTTCTGGTAAAACTATTTGTTTCCTTTTAATTTTGTGGCTCTTTTTTTAGTTTATTTTTCTGTATTAGTTCTTCCCATGCTTTTTCTATTTTGTCAGTCTCCATTTCTTTAATTAGTGCCAGTATGGGAGCTTTGGAGAACATAAAAATGAAAGGAAGTTTTAATCTAAATAATGGAATCCATGGAAATTCTTTAAATCTTTGAAAATCATTATTTGAGATTATTTTGGACAGCTTTTCTACTATGTAATTTAACTAAATACTAAACTATAATAACTTGAACTTTGTTCTTCCTGGCAGCTGAACCTGTAAAAGAAGCAGCTTCTGCTCACAGCTTGAACGCTAACAGAAGAAATTATGTGGATAGTCCATCTGGTTCTGACTTTGTAGCCAGGTAATGTCAGAGAATCACTAGTAATGTTTCACAATCTCCTCCTTTCTGTTCAAAATCAAACAGATTTTTTAATTTAGTTTTTTTTTTACTTTTTGCAGAGCTCAGTGATTGAGTTACAGATTCAATCTGTGGAATTTTGTGCAATATCCCATAGTTGAGCCCTCCCTCCCTGCTGCATGGCAGGCTGCTTGTTCATGTTTGTACACTTGGACAGCATGCTGTTCTCTTACCAGTGTCCAAAACAACCCTCAGCATTCAGCACAGAAGTGTCACATGGCTTTGTCCTCTTCAATTTCAATTTTCCTGGAGCTGCTGACCAGGTCTGCACTGAAAGAGCTGCTTTTCTGGAATTGACAGCAAAATTTCCAAAAGTTATAATGAAAGTAAATTGAGATAACAGCAAGAAAAACCCTGAGTAATGGGTTTAGTTTGATTTGGTTACATTACTATAGTACCATGAAATTCAAATAGGTAAAAATAAATACCTCTGCTGTGATTAATTTCCCCACCCCAACTGCCTCCTGATGGGGAGGAGACTCAGAAACAAAGTGTAAACCTCACAAGATAAGAAGAGTTTAATAATTTGAAACAAAATAAATATGATGATGACAATAATAATAATTGCAATGAAAAGGAGAGAGGGGAATAAACCTCAGGAGAATGAGTGCTGCACAGTACAATTGATCCCTCCAGCAGTGATCAGCCCCTCCTGGCCAACTCCCCCAGCTCACCCTGAGCACAGCAGCCATGGTGTGCCGTGTCCCCGTGGCCATGGTGTGCAATGTCCCCGTGGCCATGGTGTGCAATGTCCCCGTGGCCAGCTCAGCTCAGCTGTCCTGGCCATGCTCCCTCACTGCTCCTCTGGTGGCACAAGCCATGGAGAAGTCCTTGGCTGAGAGAAAGCACCACTGAACAACTGAAACACCAGTGTGTTATCAACAGTGCTCTCACACTGAATCCAAACACAGCACTGCACCAGCTACCAGGAAGACAATTCACTCTATTCCAGACAAAACCAAAACAATGTGAAACATTATTTTTAGTACTACTGGTACAGATAAGGAAGCGATATAGAAACATCCTGTTTCCCTAATGTTCTGTAGCTGATCATACACTTGATGAATTTCTCAAGGGAGACCTATTCGCTTTCCACAACTACCTGAAAGAAAGACAGGTGGAGATTGGTCTCCTCTCACAAGGAAAAAGCGATAGGAGAAGAGGAAACAGCCTCCATTTGTACCAGGAAAGGCTTAATTTGGATATTAGCAAAAATTTTGTCACCAAAACCAGTTTGGTGACAGGCTGTCTGGAGAGTGATGGAGCCTCCATCCCTGGAAGTATTTAAGATGTGTACATGTGGCACTTAGGGACATGGTTTAGTGGTGGCCTTGGCAGGGTTAGCAGCTTCATGATCTTAAAAGTTAGACTTCATGATCCTAAAGGTCTTTTCCAACATATTCTTTCCATGATAAGGGACATAAATTGTACATTAGGTCTTCTTTTTAATCTTTCTTTTGTCAAGGTAAAGAAAGCCTTTCAGTGATCTGATCTGGACCTAGTGAATGAGAGACAGCGTTACAAAACATTTATAATTTTGGGGCTTTTGTTTTGGTTTATTGAATATGTCTAAACTGGCATAGAGGAGACAGATAAAATTAGCATTTTAACTGGATATTTAGCAAATGGTTGGTTTCCAACCCAGGTAATCCTATTTAGCCTTTTCTGTTGTTTTTGGATGGGTTTTTTGGAGAGAGGGGTGAGGGTTTGGTTGAGTTTGAGATTTAAGGCTCCTAAGTACATGTTTAGTGTTTTGGAATCTATGCTGGCTTTAATAAGGGAGCAATATTTCTTACTACCATTGAATCCAAATCCTTTCCCTGTATGTATCCCAAATGTGTTTCTCTTGTAGACAATGATTTTATTTTCATGTAAACTAAGCATATAAGCCAGAAGAACAAGAACCAGTAGTTTTGAACATATCCTTTGAAGCAGAGGTTCCTGCTGTATCTCTCCTCATAAACCAGGGTATTTCATCCAACCTGATGACACATCAATGCAGGACAAAGGAGGGGCCCAAAAAGTAATTTCAGATGGTTGGAATCCAACACACAGGCTGCAGGTTCCCTGGACCTGACTGCAGCATGTTATAGTCCTGGCCCTCCCCCCGTCCCAACTGCACATTCCTGCTCCCTTGAGCGTTTGAGTTGCCATTTCAGCACACAAAGACAGAAAAAACGAACCCACTTGGAAAAAGTGAATGTTCTTCTGTCACTGTAGCTTGTTGAAATGACTCAGAGGATTGGCTGGAGAGCCAGAGCCAGCACAGAGGAGGGAGTGGGACTATGGCAGTGAGCAGTTAGCATGTCTGAGGTTGCCATGGAACCCAGGCTTGGTGCCAGAATCAGTCTTTTCCCCAAGGAAAATTAAGTGTATAGATTTTCTTCATGGTAGCAGATTTTCACAGGCTGCAGGGTTAAATTTGGAAAGTATGCTTTTCTTTTAAGATAACTTAGTGACATCAGGATTTTAAAATTTTCACAGAGATCTGGAATGCTATTTTAAAACAGATATATTATAGCATGTAGTGTTATTGACACCAAAATATCAGGTATTTATGGGAACTTATATTGAATAATATATAGTTGTGAAAGATGCTTTTGTAGATTGTATTTTTCTTAAATTGATGTGAATATCCTTCTTGCAAATATTATTTAGAGACATTTCTACACTATTCAGTATATATAATGTAGTAACACTAAACAAATATTCTGACTGAAAAAATGTGAGTTTGGGAGTGTGCTCTTCAATTCAGTGGACAAAATTCAAAACATGAAAGGATTTTATCCAGCTTCTGTTTGAAGTCTGGCGTCCCTAGAAGTGTTTTACATACAAATCCATGTGTCTTTATGTATGTGTCTTTGTTCTGATCATGAAAAAGCACCTTGATCAAAACATTGAATTATGTTACTCTAATCCTGGATTAACACAGCTACTCAATTACAGACCTTCTCTGTAAACCAAATAAAGTATGTGTAAGTAGAAACAGAGGAAATCTCTATAATTACTTCTTTAGTAGTGAATATATTTTTTTATTTATAAAGTCATGTCTGTCGCAAAATCTTCTTTATCCACTTCTAGTGCATGTTGGAGTCCAGACACAAAACAGAAGTTTCAAACTAAGCAACTGAAAATAGAAATGCATGGAAAGTATGTGATACTGGCTGCAATCACAAGGTTTTAAGGCCAGTAGGAGCTGCCTCATTTTGCTCCTATTTGTTTAGACTTTTTACTGAAATCAAACCTAAAAATTGAACCTTCTAATAGAGACATTTACATGAAATAAATCAGGAGACAAGTGCATTAATAAAATTTATGCAGAAGCTCTGTAGCTGTTTGTGTATGAAAAATACCTTTTTGACTTTTTGGTCCACCTGCACTAGTTCCAGTCCAATGTTATTACAGTGCTCTCTTTTTAGTTGATAAATTAATATTTCCAGAAGAGAACTACCCCTCACTTTTTTCCCATCACAAAAAATAAATCTGTTTTTGTCTTGGCCAAGGACAGGATGACTCGTTGCCCTTTTGTATTGTGGCTTTTGATGTATTAATTCTAAGTTAATGTCTCTTGCTTTACAGATTGGAAAGTTCAGCTTACACACCACCTCACCAACTGCATACACCCCAGCAGCCTTATTCATCTGTTCCAGGTAACAATTCACAAAGGGCTGGGAGAGGCAATGAGACAAGGTGGTGTCTTCTGAGTAAACTGCTATCCTGCTTGTATTTATTCAAACATCATTTATGCAGAAATAGGGGGAGACCTTTACATGAAAAATTAATTAATTTACATAATTGACTTCTGTAACTTATAAAATGTACAAGTGAGAAGTTTGTACCAAAAGCATTATGTGTGGGGTTTTTTTAACTTCTTTTTTGATTATGTGGAAGATGTGGCTTACAACAAGTATTTGTGGTATATTTTAGTAGGATTTGTAGAACATTTTACACAACAGTAAGTTCTTTGAAGGATTAGAGGTAAAATATACATATTCAGGATGAAATTGGCTTTGTTGCTGTAGTTGTATTTTCGATATATAAACATTACTTTGCCATTGCAGAGTTCTGAGTAGTGAAGCAAAGCAAGCAGAAGGTGATGTTAAAATCATTTTGCACAGTAGTTATATTGGGTCCTATTTTTGTTTCACTTAGGAGTCATCAGAAGGTCCACATCAATGTCTTATGTAGATGGGCAAGTAGGGACATGGCCCAAAGAAAAAAGGTAAGTAATCTTACAAGCTGGTTACAAAATACTGGGGTTTGGTTATGAGTAGTAGTAAATGCTCCATTGTAGTTTGGATTTTCAGAGTCCTGTAATAAGAATTCTTGTAAGATACTTGAAAAAAGTAGAAAAAGAAAAATAAAACTGTATCATGGATTAAAAACTGGTTAATAGGAAACAATCTTCAGAAATAAATAATTTAATCTTTACACTGAAGAGGTATACTTCAGATATTTGAATTGTTGGTGTTAAATATGTTCATATTTGCTCATCACAGTGAACTAAACATGGTAACAGTAATATGGCTAATGATCTCAGTAGCATTTAAGCTTGTATTATTTTGGGGATGCTAAGAACAATCACGCTGAATGTTTTAGTTTTCAGTTAGACCAGTCATAAACTCTTAATCTGTAGGGTATAAACCAAAGTTAAAATGCTAAGAGTTACAGTGGTGTGTAAACTGTCTTTTCACATCTTCCTTCTGATCTATGGTGGCAATTTCTATACTCCTAAAATGCCCAGAATTTATTCCAAAGTAGTAAAAAGCATTGGCTGAGTCTGAAGAAAATGTTGTTGCATTCTATTCTATTGTGCTTTTAAAAAATTTATTATACTTATATCTATTTATCCATCTAAAAATATATGCATGTTAATTATATTTGAAGCTAGGTAAAATACAGTACACCTAACAGTGCCTTTAATACTACCAGCTTGAAATAATTTTAAAACCAAATACAAATATTTCTTTATTTTTATTAATAACCGTGAGTTGCTCAGTTACTTTCTTTATTCTGATCTGTATTAGGTCATCATTACATGGAGTTTCATTTGACATTCCTTTTGACAAAGAGAAAAGCATTCCAGTATCTACTCCAAACAGAGGAATTCCAAGATCTGTGAGCAATGAAGGCCTTTCAGGAAACATCAACCGCATGCCGAAGCATTCTAGAAAAAACCTGTCCTTCAAACCAGTAAATGGAGAAGAGGAGAATCAAGACATTGAAGAGGAAAAGGACATGACACCTCTTAAAGACACAAAGTCCAATCAGTCTTTTAATGCAAATCAAAGAAATGCCAATGAGAGCAGACACTACAGGTTTCCGAATGGGGCTCTGCAAAACAGGGCAGTTCTGGATGATTTTGGCAATCAGATTGAGACGCCGAGCATTGAAGAGGCTTTGCAGATAATTCATGACACTGAAAAATCTCCCAGGCTTCTCCAAACAGACCAAATTACAAATGGGTTCTTTCTTCACAATCGGGAAATGAGCATCTTGAATTCAAACATTAAACCAAATCAGACTACCCCAGATATAATCACAGACACTAAAGGTGCTCTGAGCCCTGTGACTGACAACACAGAAGTGGATACTGGAATACATGTCCCGTCAGAAGATATCCCAGAGACAATGGATGAGGATTCTTCTTTGAGAGATTATACTGTAAGCATGGACTCTGACATGGAAGAGCCATCTAGATTTCTCCAGGATTATGACATGCGGGCTAGCAATCACAGAGATCAATTAAGTCCCTGTCCCAGCTCAGTAAGTACTAAATCACAGGCAGGCAGCAGTGCTTCTTCGAGCTCAGGGGTTAAAATGACCAGCTTTGCTGAGCAGAAATTCAGGAAGTTGAATCACACAGATAGTAAAAGCAGTGGAAGCAGTTCTCAGAAAACCACACCAGAAGGTTCTGAGCTGAACATCCCTCATATGGTTGCTTGGGCCCACATTCCCGAGGAGGCATCTGTTCCTCAGGGAAGAGACACTACACAATTGCTGGCTTCTGAAATGGTACAGCTGAGGATGAAGCTAGAGGAAAAGAGGCGAGCTATTGAAGCACAGAAGAAGAAAGTTGAAGCTGCATTCACAAAGCAGCGGCAGAAAATGGGAAGAACAGCATTTCTCAATGTTGTGAAAAAGAAAGGTGATGGGGTATCACCTCTCCGAGAGGAAGCAGCAGGAGCTGAAGATGAGAAGGTATTCACTGACAGCAATCAGTTGAAAGAAAAAGAAACTCAGAAATCAGATGACCAAACTAGTAAGACTTCAGAATTAATAAAAGAAAACCCAGAAAATTCTCATAGCAAATGGTTAAAATCTCCTGCTACTTCTGGGGATGCTGAAAAGCAATGGAATTTAGCAAGCCCCTCAGAAGAAAATCTTAATGATGGAGATCTCTTAGAATACACAAAATCTATTGAAAAACTAAACTCTTCCCTACACTTTCTACAACAAGAAATGCAACGTCTGTCCCTTCAGCAGGAGATGCTGATGCAGATGAGAGAGCAACAGGCTTGGGTTATTTCTCCTCCTCAACCTTCTCCTCAGAAGCAGATTCGGGACTTTAAGTCTTCTTCAAGGCAAGGGGGAACTCCAGCTCCTGTTGCACCTTTCTCACAGGAATCTCCTCGCTCTACCCATCAATCTCCACAATCTTCCAACAGGAAGAATGCCTCTTTTCACATTAAAATGCAAAGGACTCCTAGGCCAAATGAACTGAAAATAACACCTCTAAACCGTACCTTGACTGCCCCACGGTCTGTGGACAGTCTGCCCCGTTTGAGGAGGTTTTCTCCCAGCCAGGTTCCCATTCAGACTAGATCATTTGTTTGCTTTGGAGATGATGGTGAACATGTAAGTGAACCTCAGTTAAAGGGAAATCTTTTGAAAGAAGTCAAGCCTACAGAAGAGGGAGCAAAAGAAGAAGGACCAAAATTGCCAAAACAGGGTGAGCAGAAGTTGGAGGAAAAGGAGATTAAGCCTATTGAATCTAATGTTTCTGAAGTATTATCTCAGCCTATCACAGAAACTGTCTGCCTCACCCCAAATGAAGATCAGCTAAACCAACCGATTTTACCACCTCCAGCTCCCAAAACAGCTAATTTAATTGAAGTTTCCCTATCAGATTTGAAGCCACCAGAAAAAAGTGAGGTATCTGTTGAGAAATACGAAGGTGAGAGTGATAGAGAGCAGTTTGAAGATGACCAGAAAGTGTGTTGTGGATTCTTTTTTAAGGTAAGAGAACTAGTGGATGTGTATGTCAGCTGTTAAGCTTTGTTTGAATCTTTAACTGAAACGTGGATGTTGCTGATAATTGAAGTCAAAGCAGATGGTACTGCAACTCTAAATGTGCAGGCTTATCTTTTGGACTTGATTAATTTGGCATCATAAGAGTGGTGAGATTCTACCATATTGCAGTTGTGAGCATGTCTGAGTATCCCTTTCCATTCATAGTTGTGGAAGAGTGCTTGGAGGTCTTGGTGAGGAAGATGCATTCTGAATGGAGATTTATTTTTAACATATGTTTTGGTGATCTTGACTAAACATGCTCACATCTCACCCTCACTTCCCCACCTCACTCCCAATTTTGAAAGTTCTTGAAGTACATAACAGCCTACATTTTTTAAAATTATTCATATTTTTGAATTGCACTTTGGAGAGCCTTTTTCCCCCCTCTCAGCTGGCTAAGGAAGTACAGTCTGCTGAGACTTCCTTTTGAAGTTTGTATTTGGGAGCACTCCTTGGAGACTTTTTATTAAAGAGCTGCATTCAGACAGGCTTTTAACTATAATGCATATTTTAAGACAGTGGTCTAGACTTATTTCCATCTTAGACTATCCCAAAATTTTGTATCGTGTCTAGATGGACCTAGCTTGTCTGGAAGAATTCCTCAGTTCTAACAAAACACCTGGCTAGCTCAGAAGTTACTTTTATATGGCACATAATTATTGGGGTTTGTGATAATTACCTTCATGTTCATACATGTAGACTCTTCCAAAGCTGAAAGAAGAAGTATGCTATGTGGGATCTGACTCAAAACTAAAATATCTCACTTAGCAAGTTTTCTCATATCAGTGTTGAATTTTGTTTTACTCAGGAAGGAAAAATTCCATTATGGAGTTTTTAAGAGTCTTAAGAAAAATCTTCAAAAATAAATTTATTCCAAATACTGCAAGAATATGTTAGGATACCCAGTGTACAGAATTGTGTCCAATGACTTGGCAAAATCAGTTGCTGAATTTAGAGATCTTAATATTTTTGGTCCTTTCCCTTCAAAAATGGTTGCTAGGATGATCAAAAGGCAGAAAATGATATGGCAATGAAACGAGCAGCATTGTTGGAGAAGCGTTTGAGGAGGGAAAGAGAGACTTTGCTTCGAAAGCAGCAGCTGGAAGCAGAACTAGAACATAAGAAGGAAGAGACAAGGTAAAACTACATGTTCTGATCCAAATGATCAGTAATGGTGAACATAAAAATGTCTGGTTTAGTTCAAAGTGTAACATGCATGTCAAAGAAATTGCATCTTTATATCCAAGTTATTTACTGCCAGAGCAGTAAAAATTACCAGATGTGCAGAGGAGCCCAGCTGGCCCTGCAGGACAGCAGGTGGCATCAGTCTGTAGCTGTCTCAGGCTGGGAGCTGTGCTGGCTGAGCACAGCTTCTCATAGCACGGTTCTGAGGGAACCTGCATACCTCAGGGCTCTTTCTGCACAAATGCACAATGTTCACTCAGTTACTGCAATGAAGCTCATAAACTTGCATTTGGTTTTATTAGTAGCAATGTCCCAAAAAGTTCAAACTCGCTGAAAATTGTGAAAAAATTTAAAAGCAATTGCCTCTCACTGGTGTTTGAAACATTGAAGTTCCAAAAATCTGATGCCTGTGTTGTCCTCACTGTATTAGCTGAAATCCCTTATTTGAAAAGTTTCTACTGCTGAATTCTTTTGGTAAATTTTTAGACGCAAAACAGAAGAAGAACGTCAGAAGAAGGAGGATGAACGAGCACGGCGAGAATTCATTAAGCAGGAATATATGAGGAGGAAACAACTAAAGCTGATGGAAGACATGGATACTGTCATAAAGCCACGTTCCCTCTCCATCAAACAGAAAAAGCCACGTCCAAAATCTATTCATAGAGACCATATTGAATCACCTAAGACACCAATCAAAGGTCCACCAGGTAACAAATGTTTATGTGGAGAAAGAGTCTGTTCATGCTAAAACACCAGCTTGGGTTTTGGTCCTAACAAGCACGTGCGTTTATGAATGTCTCATGCTAAATTGAAACTGCATGTGTCCAAACTGGAAAGCAAAATTTGGCATAGAAATGGAAAGATGAGTGTCACTTACCTGCTATGCATGCATGCATATATCAACAACAAAAATGTTAGCTCTGAAAACGCAGTGGAGGGAAGAATATGTGTTGCAAGTTTCATGCACACCTATGTTTTCTTCACTAATCTCTTCTTGCACCTGTAGAGCTAAGAATGAATAA
>VZTT01047415.1:42059-53997 GCA_013400855.1 Buphagus erythrorhynchus
TAACACGAATTTCCACTCAGTAATTCTATTCCACAATCAAGAACATCTATTAGGTTTGTATCCCTCAGATGTAGCCCAAAAACTAACATATACCTCACATAAAGACCAACTTCTTGCATCACTCAAAACACACAAAATATTGTGCATTTAGATTTATAGTTTGTAATTCAGATCATTGTGTTCTACCTTGCCTTCTTTTCATATCAGAAGGCTTCCCAGCTGAACTTTGTGAACTTTTTAATATATTTTAAAACTAATGTTTAGGTCTGAATCTGTGGAAGGATTTTTATCGCCAAGTCGCTGTGGTAGTCGTAATGGAGAAAAAGATTGGGAAAATGCATCTACAACTTCTTCAGTCGCCTCTGCTACAGAGTACACAGGTCAGTGCCAACAACAGTCAGAAAAGTACCTGCCTACTAGTGCTTCTATGCATGAAAAATTTTCAGTTACCTTGATCTGGCTTCCTAAAACTTGATTGAGTTTTACCCTTCAAAGTAGAGGGTAATAACACAAGGTTAACATTTTAAATCCAAAATAAAAGTACTGGCACAATAGTATTTGTGATAACCACAATGAACAGCAGTCAGGCTCAGAACAGCACATGGGCTCACACATCATTCTGTACTTCAGTAGTTTCTCTAGCAAGGCACAAAGTGTTGATACTTCAACTCAATTTAGAATAGAGTTACAAAATTCAAAAACCAAATTGCAACAGCAAGAAATTTTCTTAGCAATGCAAATACAGATATCTGCACTATTTGTTTCCTAACAGATCCTTTCTTGTTTATTAAGAACTTTATGATCAGACTACTAATTCTTTATTATATTATGAATCAAATAATAATGGTATTTTCCTCCCTTTTCTCTAACTATACCACATGTGATAGCGCCAAGACCTTGCATCAACTTTTGCCAACTAATATCACTTTCTTTGTGAGAATAGTAGCATAAGGTTAGGCATTTTCTAGGGTTTTTTTCTCCAAAGCTTAGACAAGCTGAGATTTAATCCTGAATTTAATTGATGCTTGTACATTATTTTCCTAATTGGTACTTGTGTTGGGTTTTTAAAATGGTCTTGACCCAAGTACACATACATTTCAGAAATTAAAACAGGAGATTTCTCCTTCAACCAGATGAATCATTTTACAGAGAGAATAACCTGTCAAGTGTGAGGCCAGATCTTTCACCCCTGGTTTTGGGTAAAACATTTCTGGAATTCCAAAGAGGACAGGCAACAGTTACTCTAAGTACTGCATATGCCTCATTGTTATACTTTGCACCCTTGAAATCACAGGTGTAGAAAAAGAAAGACTTTGCTCTCTCCTGGTTAGAATTTCTCTCCTGCTTAAATTTTGGTTAGAAAAAGCAAAATGTTTTGTTGTTCATAGAAAAGGTCCTCTGAGAGAAAAAATACTTATCAAGGCTGCCAATAATAATGATTTAATAATGAAAGACACATTCGTAAGTAAATTCAATGACAGCTGAATGACATTTTACTTGTTTGTGAAATTTGTGGTCTCTAACCTTATCCTGTATTATTCCCAGATTTGTGTTTCTATGCATGCAAAAGTTCCACACCAGAAGTGCTTCACAGCATTCAAAGTAACTCTTTGTTGGCTTATTGATTAATTTAGCTTATTTGTCATTCCTTTTGCATAGGACCAAAGCTCTTCAAAGAACCCAGTGCTAAATCCAATAAGTATATAATTCAGAATGCACTGGCACATTGCTGCCTGGCTGGAAAAGTAAATGAAGGTCAAAAGAAAAAGATCCTGGAGGTAAGAGTATTTTTCCCCTAAAAGCATAAACACCTATGTGCATTAGGGAGACTCTAAAGTATAAATGCAGATACTGAAAGGAAACCTCAGAGATTATGGCAGCAATCAGTGAAGGGATGGAGTAACTTCTGTGACTTGCTTCCTGTGTAGGCAGAAAGATTCTCCAGTGCTGTAGAAACAAGAGCTATTACTTTGTACATGCAGCATAGGAAGCTGAATTAATTCACGTTTAATAGGTAGTGCTTGTTTTATGGGGGAACTTCAGTATCTAGGCTTTGGTAATTTGGTTGCAAAGTTGTTTTCCCTTATACATAGAGATCCTCAGATTGGGAGCTTTAGAACTAAAGCACAGCACCCTCATGAACAGAAAGAATTGAAATACATCCTTTCTGGGCTCTTCTCCAGTTTCCAAGCAGTAGGGCAAATTCAGGACTTTCTATGACAGGAAGGTGCCTTCCAGTCTTCTCTCTTACACTGCTATAAACCTTTCTGAAGATGCACAGATAATGTAAGAACTTGGGGACAGAGTGTTTCCAGGCAAAAGGAGTAACACAGTCTGAGCCTTGAGAGTGACAGGACTGTTCCATTTACCAGCTATGACAAATACAACAGATTAACTGATATCAAACCTGACAGACACTTGGAATCCAGACTGAATTTCATTTCTGGAATAAACTTCACAGCAGTATTTCTTGCCCTTTCTTCTCTTCATAATCCTTCTGCAACCATGTCTAGATGCTGCTTTCTCTGTCTTCCCAGACACTTTTTGGAAATACCAAGTCAAGAATCAGGACACACCCTTGCAGTTTAAGTAACTGGGAACAAAATGACCCTCAGAAATCCCAGAAAAAAAAAGCTGCAAAAATGTCATGCTTAACTCAAGGATGAAGCATACATCACTTGATAGAAGCTGTATGTGTTCAGGGCATGTGTCCCATAGAAAGTCTGTTAGGTGGAATAGGAATCTGAAGATTTCAGCTAATAAAAAACTTTTGTTCAATACATTTCAACTGACTTCATGGTTTGACCAAGCTTGAGTGGATTTAGGGATGACTGAAATTCCATTTTAGCACCAGAGGATCTTTCAGACGTATCGAGATAGGTGTCAAGTCTCCTGTTCCCAAACTTGCAAGTATTAGACCAGCTTGATGAAATGGATGATGAAAAGAATTTTTATTTGGTCTACAAAAAGACTTTTGGGATGTCTGTTCTTCAAGTACAACAAAACAAGTATAGCTGAAATCATCTAAATAAATTAGGTTTTGGTTGAGATGGATATCTACCCTATCAAAATTCAGATAGGTGAAGTTCAGCAAATTTTAATGATTGAAAATACGATCTTTTAGTGGAAAGAGTTAGACATAAGTTTCAGCTCTGGTAGAAAACTGATTCAAAATGAAATCTAATGAATTTAAATGTTTTCTAATTACAATGCAGAATTCATATTCTGAATGTTTTCTTTCTTTCTTTCTTTCTTTCTTTCTTTTAAAGGAAATGGAAAAATCTGATGCCAATAATTTCTTAATCTTGTTCCGGGATTCAGGCTGCCAGTTCAGATCTCTGTATACGTACTGCCCTGATACAGAAGAAATCAATAAATTAACAGGAATAGGTCCCAAATCTATCACAAAGAAAATGATAGAGGGACTGTATAAATACAACTCTGACAGGAAGCAATTTAGCCACATACCTGCCAAAACTTTGTCTGCCAGTGTTGATGCAATTACTATTCACAGCCATTTGTGGCAAACCAAGAGACCAGTAACTCCTAAGAAACTCTTACCCACCAAGGCATAGTAGATGGGAAAAAAATTGCTTGAGACAACTATGATAAACTTGCACTTCATCTTTACTGCCTATAGGAAATAGATTTCTAGTTGCCAACAAGACTCTTAGAACTTAAAACTGGACACTGAGTTCTATTATCATGTCCAACTGGAATGTAAACACAGTGTTTAGGAGTGCAGAAGATTAACTCTTAGGTGAATAATTATGAGTGATTACGGAAATGTTTGACTTGTGTGGAGATTTGTATGTGCTAATGCAACATATAGAGTATATTTGCTCTGTATTTTGATTAGATACACTGAAGCACTGAATGTTCCTCTTTAGTGACTCAAACTACATTTTTTACATCTGTTGCCTTATATGTTTGTATTTGTGCTTGTCTTGAAATATTTTTCTTTCACTAAAGAAAAACTTCTTAATATTCCCAATACCATCGAACTTTGCATACTGACTTACAGTAAAGACTAAATGATAAATTGTATGTCACTGAATAACAGCTGAGTGGGTCTGTTCTCCAAGATCCTTACTGTGTGCTGTAACAAAATCAAGATTCATTCCCCTGTGTATTTATAATTATTTTTCAATTAAATAGTACTGATTTGCTTATAAACTAAACAGTAAAGGAAAAACCTTTGAACTGCTTGAAGTTTCCTTCAAATGAATTATTTAACAACTCAGGGTAAAGGTGGTGCAATTTATTTCTGTTTCAGTAAGTTGCCATCTAAGATGTAATGACTGACCATGTGCATGTCCATAACACCAGTAAAACTTAAAGTAAAAAGATTTGGTAGGTCTCTGAAATGGTTTAAGCAAGTGAGCATTCATTGCTTTGCACTGTTCCAGCTGGAGAGAGAGCACACGGTCAGGTCCTGCTTCGTCACAGAAGGAATAGGAACTCATGAAACATTCAGAACTAGATCCCTGATGTTGCCTAAGAGAGCACTAAATATTCAGAAGAATCACAGAATTCACTAAGTCTCAGATCTTTGAGAAGTTGTGTATCTAATTCCCATTGATTTTAAGATCCAGGCCACCTCCTGCCTTCAGATCTGCCAACTCAGACTTGAATCAGTTTTCTAGGGAACAGACATCTGCTAAGAATTTTCAGTGTGTCTTCATGGATTACTTTCTTGACACTAACAGGTGATGTCTTGTGACACAGCAATTTTTAAGTACATATGGAAAAAAGGCCTAACTGACATTTCAGTGAATCTATAACATGACCATTTGCAAAACCAAACTGTAGGCATATTTCAGTATTATTTATAAAGGGCTGCATTTTATTTGAAAACAGTGTTTGATTATTTTATAAATCACTATCCTGTTTCAGTGTTTGTTTCTCTTATAATTTGCTTTTAACATAGCACTGTTCTGGAAAAAAAAAAAAAAACAAAACAACACAAACTTGAAGCCTAAAACTTTAGCCTCCCCTAAATCTGTGGCTTTTTGATAACATCATACACCAGAGAATTTGTTGGGGGGGAGGGAAATCTCATTCTCAGGAAAAGACTTGAATGATTTGTGATTCTGTTCTGTTTCAGTGTTGTGACAACTCCATTCACATAAGACAGTATTGTGCTATAAGTATGTAGTCCATTCAGTTTCATGGGAGACTAAAATGATGTTCATATTTCTCTCATTAAACTGCTTTGAGAGAAACTGCCTCACTACTACGATGTGCTCATTTACTTAGAGAAAAGATGCACAGGAATGAGATGTCATTAAGCAGTTTAGAACAGTACTTTTTTAAATTATTATAAGGCCTTAGGCATCAGTGCATCTGGATTATAAACATTTTCTCAAAAATGCTGTCAGTTTACTGTAATTTATGTTCTTATATTTATGTATATTTGTTAAAACTGTAAAAAAAAAAGAAAAACCACTTTAAAATACATGTTTAATATGTATGTGGCTCAAAACTATTTGTGGTTAGCTGACTCCTACTGTTTGCATGTATATCACCAGGATATGTAACTCTTATATTTCAAGTGTATACATATTGTGTATATAGGATATAAATAATACTAAAGAGGGGGGAAAGAAGGTTTGCACATTCTGCCTGTTAGACACTTCCTACAGATACCATTGTAGGAACATCCTGAATAACAATATGAGACTGTGTATAATATACAGTGATTCAAGAAACCAGGAGGTTGGAATTAACTGACACACATATGGTGAATAACTTCAAAAGAAGTTTTATCATGGGAGGCTTTTTATTTCTAAAATCTGGTCTGTGATTTAACTGAAGATTTGCAACACCATAAAGACACACGCATCAACCTAATCAAATGGAGCTTAAATACATGACAGGAATTCTTTGAGTAATTTTAAATATATCTGAATGTATTAAGAAATTTGCATTTGTCAACAGGTTAAAGATTTGTGCAATGTCTAAAAGTAGAATGTGAATAATGCCGTTGAAAATTTCATTGCTCGCAGTTTAAGGTTTTACTTAATACAGGAAAAGTAAAGCTAGAGATGCTTTTCCTTTTTAAGCCTGCAAATTTTCTAATTACAGTGGATCTTTGGTCGGGATCATGTTTAAAAAAAAACAAAGAAAAAGAAAAAAAAAAAAAAAGAAAGCTTTCCATAAAGGCCAGTATTTATCACTGACCTTTCCAGAACACACTGGTGCTTTCATCAGGGGTATTATTATTGTTGCTATGACTGAATTGCCAAACTCTTGTCTTAGTTTTTGGAGCAAAATTTCATCTTCTAACAGTCATAATAGCTACTGATTTTTTTTTTTTTAATGTTAGTATGACTGTTAGTTTTTATTATTTGGCTGTTTAAAGCCAAATTCAGCTATTTAATTATGATTTATTGGGCACTGTTGAAAAATGTACAGTGTATTGTGTGCTTACTTGTCCACTTCTATGGAGCATAGCTTCCATATTTTTTCAAATGCTGTGCTGTAAAATATTGTCATTGCTACTTATGTGGTACAGTGTAGTTTTTTCCTTTCCTTTAAATAAAAGCATGGCACCAAAATAACATTTTTTTTGTTTTCTTGCTTACCTCTAAATGTAAACTGAAATTATAAAATGTTCACATTAATGTTTAAATCTTGTTTCTTCTCATATTTCAGCAATGTGGAAACTGTAGGAAATATGCACCATTACAATTTCTTCTTTTGTTTCCTATCTTTGGTTATACTTCCATAGATAATCTCGATTTCTAATGTTATCAGAGGAAGGCTATTGAGTAGTTGAATAGGCTTCATAGTTTATTTGTGAGGACAACAAGGTATTACCCTGTTTTCTTCAGAAGTGAATTTCACAATTTTAAGTCATCTGATAAACTTCTGGGCTCTGGTTAGCTTCCATTTTTCAAAAGCCACAGAAATTTATGGGTCAGGTTAAAAGATTAGCTTCAGACTGAAAGGTTGTCACGGTGAACAGAACCCTTATCTTTGTCAAGTTCCTGTATAAACCATGTCTGTTACTTCTACTGAAATAGTTTGTACTTGCTAGTGATGCTATCTTGAACAGAAACACTATCAAAAAAATGAGGGGCCTCTTCCAGATTTGTAAATTAGTAATTTTTCCAGTCCAAGTCATGCCCTTTTTGGAGTTTTGTGTTGTCCTGCTGGGTTGCAGAGTAAGAGCAAGGAGTTGCTGAAAGTGGCCATGACATCCCTGCACTGTCAACAGGCAGACTGAGTTGCTGGGCTAACTTACACAGATAAAGAACCTCAGAACTGCAGAGCTGTTTGAAGGGTAACTTCAAGAATACCAGCAAACTGAGAGTAGAGCTTTTAATTCTGAATTGAAAGCTACTGTTGAAGAAAATTAATAGCTTTCCTTCCTCCCCCTGAAAATTGGTTATTTTGCAGGCAGTGCAGTCAGTTCCCTGTACAGCATCACAAACAGGCTGACACAAGCTAGGAATTATATTCAAACACAAACACACAGTTGCACCGCCCAAAGCTATTTTTTCAGTGGCGAGCCCAGCTCAAAATTTTCATCTAAAAACAGCCTTTGTACAGATCTGCTTTAGAACAGACTTTGTTTTTTCTATCTTTTGGCAAATAACACCATCCCCGGGAAACTTCAGCTCATGCCCTGTTAATTTGACATAATATGACTGTTCTGTGTTCCTGAATTTGTACAGAGTTTCTGATTCAGAATTTGTACAGAATTTCTGATTCAAAATTCGTGCTGCTGTGGGATCCAGTGTAGAGAGTTACACTTGGAACAGAAGGTTTAAGATCAATCGCCACACAAATGTGATGCAAAAAACAGCTTTGTTTCTCAAATCCAGCTGTACTGATCAGATCCATGTCAGATGTCTTTTTTCCAACAACTTAATAAAAAAGACATAGGGCTAAACTTTAACTATTTAGATCTCTTCACATAGCAAATTAGCATTTCTTTGCTGTCTTGCTACTAATTTAATGAGCTCAATAAGCAGCTTGAAGAATTACAGCTATAAAGATGTATCTTGACAGTCACAGCCCTTTTCAGCTGCTTTTACATTTTCTAGTTAAATAAATGAAAAACAATAAAAGGAAAAAAATCCCCTATAAACACTCTTATTCCAGGTGTAGATGGCAGGGGAAAAAGATATATTTAACACGTACATCTTTGTACATTTATAAGCAATTTATTTCTAAAAGCTATCTGTTCCATTTAGGTTAAAATAATTTGAAGCGTGTTTGTATATGTATACATACAAATGCACAATTACCTTCAGACTTACTTGCTTACATACAGAATAAAAAATACATGTTTATTTAGACAACTACAGCAATGAGTCAAACATGGTAGGGAAGTTCCTCCAGCTTATTTCCTTCTAGCAAGAAAGAAAAGCAGCTCTTACACTCAAAACCACTGCTGTAAGAGAAAAGGAAGAAATCTACAACATGCACATTTCAGTACAAAGTCTTTGGGAGATGAAGTTCTTTTAATCAAATTTCTGAATTCAGGGATAACGCTGATGGATGCTAGACAGAACTGCCACTGATCAGAAGAGCTAAAAACCATCAGGATTCAAGAAAGGGCAGAAAATAACACAAATAAGGTAAGCATTCACTGAAAAAATGGTTATTTAAAACTTTCTTCAGACTCTTATTCAATATTACAAACAACTTGATGAATAAAATGTTTAGGGGTAAATAAGTATTTCATTATCCACTGACAAATGTGTTTAAGCAAGATACTAAAAGATTTTTTTTTCCACATGTTTAAGTTTGCAGTTAATGGTATGTAAACTTCATGGAGACATACTAAGTAATATCTATATGTACTTTTATGTCACAGTTGATGGAGATCTGCAGAAAAACTAAAAGCTAATACGGAGCTTTCTATCACAGCAGCTCTGTCTTATTATTTGTTCATCATCACTGATCTAAATGTCTGCAGTACAAGACCTGGCAAGGCCCCACAAGCCTGTAATTATTTAAATTACTTGAAGCCAGATTATACTTTGGATCAGAGTTTTTCTTGTTTAAATTACCTGAAACTGGAAATATGGTGCTGACATAAAGAATTCTATAGATTATGCAAGAATTCTGCTGAATTGTCTCCTCAGAGTTCTGGAAACTCTTTATTGAAATGAGTAAAAACTGTTTCAGAAATTTGGATTGGCCTGTTTTTAGGGCCAACACACAGAATCACAGAATCAGGTGAATTGGAGGGGACTCACATGGATCACTGAGTCCCATTCCTGGCCCTGCACAGAACCATCCCCAAGAATCACACCCTGTGCCCGACAACATTGTACAATGCTTCCTGAGCTCTGCCAGGCTGGTGCTGTGACCACTGCCCTGGGGAGCTGTGCCAGTGCCCAAACACCCTCTGGGGGAAGAACCTTTTCCTGAAAAATAACCTAAACCTCCCCTGATACAAATTCAGGCCATTCCCTTGGGTCCTGCCACTGTCACCCCAGAGAAGTGGCTGCCCCTGCTCTTCCCCCCCAGGGAAGCTGTGACTGCACTGGGGTCTCCCCTCAGTCTCCTCCAGGCTGAACAGACCCAGTGCCCTCAGCCTCTCCTCATGGCTTCCCCCCAGGCCCTTCCCCATCCTGGTGGCTTCCTTTGGATGCTCCCTGACAGCCCAATGTCTGTTTTATGTTGTGGCGCCCAAAGCTGCCCCCAGCACTCGAAGTGAGGCCACCCCAGCTCAGAGGAGAGGGGACAATCCCTCCCTTGCCCGGCTGGCAATGCTGTGCCTGGTGCCTCCAGGACAGGGATGTCCCTCCTGGCTGCCAGGGCACTGCTGGCTCTTGCCCGGCTTGTCATTGAGCAGGACCCCCAGGGCCCTTTCCACAGTGCTGCTTTCCAGCGTCTCATTTCTGACCTGCAACACTTGTAAAACAGTCACACAATTACTATTTTCTTTCCCGAAGTGCTCCAAGCACAGACTGCAGCGCCCTGTTTTGTCACTAGGCAATGCAGATCTCCTCCTCCACTAATCCTGATTTTCAAGCTCTCTAAAACCCACACCCGACAGCTTTGCTGTTCGTGGGAGTTACCTTCTTTACAGTAATGAGCAGGGAGTTCAAAGCAAGCTGAGACCATCCCAAACACGTTTCTATGCTTAAGTAAAGAGTTGCAAACAACCCGAGAACAAGATCTTCCATTGGCTCTCTTCCCATAGGATGCTACTATATCTATCTTCACCAAAACTTAATGATAGTATGATTGACCCCCAAGCAGGGCCACCAACTACTGCTACCTATTCTTCCATATTTCTTCCTGATAGTTCTTGAAATCTCTTTCCAGAGTATAGGAATTTGCTACTTACCTGTGAAAGGTCCAACATTCTGAGCAGGAAACAGAATAATTTTAAATTCTTAAGTTTGCTTTCAGGTTCATAAATGGGAAGAAGCTTTATCTTTCTTACCATCCAGAGATGGTCTCACAGAGCTGGTCTCAGGACCTCCACTGAAAACAAAGCTACTGCACAAAAGTAAACTACTGTAAAACCACTCTAAAATTAAATTTAAAAGCCTATTTGTGTTTAGCTAGAATTTTATAGGTTAAACAAAGTTTTAAATGGACTTTTTGTACCTATGCTCAGTAAAGTTATACATACCACTCAGTTTAGACAATTAAAGTCATCTTGTTTTTCCACACTGCCCCTGATTTATCATCTCTACTGTATCATATGTATTGGAAAACAGTTTCATTTCTACAATTACATTTTCTCTTAAGCAGTGCCCCCAAAGGCAACTAAGCAACATGTAGCTTTGGAAGTAAATAGAAGTATTCAATGTTTTACCAGCAAATCCATATTCCTGGGAAGTGAAGCTGGGACTTGGACAAAAGGAACCATCGAGTTCCACATTCCCTGAGCACGGCAGAGTCCCTGCTCTGCAGCCAGGCACACTTCTCGCTGGACTGCCTGTGGGACATTTGTTTGTATTCCCGTTCAGAAAGAAGAGAGCAAAAATAACAAGGTTCCTCTATGCCTTTCAGCAGATCCTCAGCAAAACAGGCAGTAAGTGATTTGACCTCAGTGACATTTTGTGAATGACAGAGAATCCAGTTCAGCTTCAGTCAGAACCCTGACAACCTCCCTGGATCTCTAAAGCGTGGCACACATGCCTAATTAAAAAAAAATAATTATAAATTTAAAAATCGTGCATCAACCTGCCAGAAAATTGCCACCACCTCCATTTTGGCCTGCCAGTGCACTGCCGTGTGTTCACAAGCACTCTGTCCAAGTGCTGTACTTGCATTTTAACATCTCACCACTACATACAAAGACAGAGCAAGCTTATTATGGCACTTTGAGGTGCCATAATCTTTTAACAATTACAAAAACGTAACTGAAAGTCAAATTATATATGAATACATCAGGTATCACACATGCATAATAAGATTTCTGTAAAGAACGCGTGCTTCGCTCAACAGCCTTAAGAAGCAGATGACAGCATAAGCACACTAGAAGAATCCCCGGCTGACCTGAAACGCGGCAGCACCTCCTTCAATACTTAAAGGTGCTGCCCACAAGCCTTAAGCCCGCGCCGCACGAGCAAAATCCGGGCTGTGGCGGACGGGCATTGCCGCTCCTGCCCTGCTCGAGTGCTGTGAGCGCTGCGTACCTCGGGGCAATGGAAAAGCCCCGGGAACACGGCCTGGCCGCCCTTTGTGAGGTGACACCGGCCTCTGGGTGAGTCTTCCCACCGGCAGGAGCACCGAGGGCCGCAGGAAATTCCGCACTTGCCGGGCGGCAGCTGCAGCCCCTCCCGCCTCCCGCCCCACGTTCCCTCAGCGCGGGGCGCGGCCCTGCCCTGCCCGCCGGGCGGGTTCGCCCCGCCGCGAACAAAGCGGCCCCGCCCAGCGCGGCCGCCGCCGCCATCTGTCCCTCCTTCCCTCCCGCCCCCGCGGCGGGGCGGCTCCGACCCGCCCCTTTCGCTTTCCA
>VZTT01047415.1:55044-81133 GCA_013400855.1 Buphagus erythrorhynchus
TTTTTTTGTCTTTTTTTTTTTTTTTTTTTTTTTTTTTTTTTTTTTTTGTAAATTCATTTTATATAGAGTAACTGGAAGATGATTGAGGGCACTTCAGAAATGGAGCCACTAGGGACTGACTGTGGGCTGTGGGCTCTGTGTAGCCAGAAGTCTGGAGTGGCCTCTGGGAAGGCACAAGAGTCAAATGTAAGTGACTGTGGGATGGATTAAAAGGTGAAATAGCTTAATGCAAAATAGCTAAGATTTTAAATATGTATGACTTGTTCACACTGAGGTTTTCTATGACAGCTCACCAGGATGCTGAGGTTGTTGGGTCCGCATAGCAGCTGTCAGTGAACCAAGGCTCCTAATTTGGCATTGAGTGTCCCTTTAAATGTGTCACTGCTCTTACAGCATGACACTTAAGATTTGAACTATAATATTTTTTTTCTTGTATTTTGGAATAGTTAGAGACTTTATATTCCTTGCCTGGTTTTCCAAATATGTATTCTATGCTATCAGCGAGTGCTTTGTTTCAGTTGATAAATAACATAAGACTGACGCTTGCTGTAGAATTTCACAATTTGTTTTTCAATATTAAACTTTAATTTTTATTGTATGTACATGCAAATGCATGTACATTTTAAATTTCTTTGAAGAAAGCACTTAAACACTCTCTCTCTTTAGGCTACCTATCTTTAGATGCTTCTAGTTTATAAACATTTTCCTGAAATAGTATATTTATATGCATAAGAGACTATAAATATGTTTTAATGCTTTAAGAGTTATTTTCTAATGCTTTGAACATCATGACAGGGTTCTTGCTGTTGGCATGTTCTTAGAACATGAGTAAGAACAGAACAAGGGTGAAGTCTCTTGCTGGGAGATTTAGCATTAGGTATTATGTTCCAAAGAGCTTGTTTAAACAACATCTTGTCCACTCAAGTTAGAGGGAAAGATGTGTCAACTTTGTGGCAAGAAGTTTTTTGGTTTTCCTGATGGAAAAATAAATTTAAATACAGAACTAGCAGAAGATGAGAGGGAGTGGACAGGAGATGGAAGGAAGATGTGGAGAAGTGAAGACTGGGCAAGATAAAAAGGTTGTATCAGAAATGTGGTTAATACAAGGCAACTGAAATATTAAGCTCTAGTTCTTGTTTGCTTTCATTTATACCTCAAGCTAATGCTGTGCTTCAGTCATTCTTGAGTATTAGAGCTTGAGCTGATCAGATTGTGACGTTATGCACCATATGTGCCGGCAGGAAGCAATACAGTGTGATGGACCAAAGATGCAGCTTGAGCTCTAATCTTGAGTTTCCCTGCTGTCCTTTGGTTTTTAATTATTATTATTTTTATTTATACATGTACTGACATACCAGTGAGTGTCAGAAAACCTCACAGATTTCATAGAGGGTGATGTATAAGCCTGTGTGTATTTATAATTTCATGCTAAAATGCTGCTTATTACTTTGACAGCATAATGCTTATAAGAGAAGTCTGAGCTCATCAGACTAAAAACCATCAATTATGTGAAAATCTTCTCTGGTAGGTTTACTGTTCTTTTCTAGCTTTTTGTGTTGCACTGATAGGGAATGCACACTGAATATTATCATAATACTGTTAATGGATGAGCTTATCAGTGTACTTCAACTGTTTTTCAGAAGTTCACTATCCAAACTAAGTCTGGATGTTGTAATACACTTTATTGTACCCCAAAAGTTCTGTTACTAGTCTTATATCAGATATGGAGGGTGCAACCATTCTTTACCCTGATTTATGAAAATAAAGTAAATGAAGTTAAGTGTTTAAATTGTCAGAGGCTTTATGTTCAGGACAAACCTCTTATTTTAAAAAAACTACAATGGAAGATGGCTCTCAGATGCTGGATTTTGCATAATGTAGATGTACTCTGAATCAAAGTACTGAATAAGATGCTCATTTTCTCATCAGTATAATATATAAATAATTAAGACAAGCTTTGAAGCTGTGTAGAGTGGCTTCCTGTTTACACTTGTGTCCAGTAGAGCCTGTTGAAAAGAAAACTGGACTTGATGTTCCTTTCTTCAAAGGAATTCTTGGTCTGATTTTATTTCCTGGTGGGGAATCTCAGTATACTTTTGCCTAAGCCTTGCTTTGTCTTTTGACAAAGGGGTTAATTAATTTACCTATAAACCACCAGTGTCATGAAGCATAATAAAAGAGAAGTGCAAATGTTTTAGATGGGGTTGTGAAATAAGATGTTAATACTAAATTGCTGGTTAAATTAGTATTGATATTTTTTTTTTCCTCTTCAGTGTATAAGGGTAGGGTTGAATTTTTTCTCTGGGACCAGAAATCCATATCCAGTTGCCAAAAGGGGAAGTTGAAACAGGGCTAAAACATAAGGAAAAATCATCTTTCTACAAGTTCTGGATTTTGATTTGTGGGTCTCTGTATTTTTCTTTCTTGCAGCAAAGTTTTCTGCAAGCCAGAGTTTAATTTTTCCTTTTAGCTTTACTAGCTGAGAGTGTGCTTATGGTCTGTGGGCATGTCTTTCATGAAACCCATCAAAATACTTGGTGTTTGGAGTCTTCTGTGACTAAAATGAGAATTAGACCCATCCATTTTAAGAAGTTAGGCCATTTCATCTGGCACAACTAGGTCTCTGTTGTTCCAAAATAAACTGTGCTGCTATAATCAAATGCTTTGCTAGTCAAATGTTCTGGCAAAAACTTACGTGGAAAAAATTGACATACAATTGTGAGGAAGATGGAAAATTTGGGGGTTTAGACAGTAGTGCAAAAAGACATGTTATTAAGGCCTAAGGTTTTGTATCCCTTCAAGTTCACTAGCATTGGTTTGTGGTGATCAGCGAGGAATTTCATGGAATAATTGTCTTGTCCTTTCCTCTCTGGTAAATAACTAATTTCTTGTTAATACTCTGAGTGTTTTATTTGGTTTATTCAAACTTACTCAGATTCTGTGCATCTTTCCCTAGTAGGAGGTAGATAGTTTGTTAACTCCACTTTTCCAAGGACGAGATAGACACATGAAGGCTATATCATGTTTTCAAGTTGTCTTGGAAGATGGGCTGCCCACAGCTGGTTGTCTTTCAGTTGCTGGATCTGCATAAGTGAATGATTTCATGGGGGAATCAAGAACAATTTTTGCATCCTCTTTTGAATTATGATGGAGAGACACTGGGAAGAATAACCTATTGCTGTGGTTGTCCTACTCTGTGTGGTCATCTCCCCCCTCACTTTATTCATTTCTCACATCACTGTGTTCCAGTGTCTCAGCTTCTTCCTGGGGCTGTTGCCTCACCTGAGGGCTCCTCACTGGTACTGGTTTCTTCTCTGGTCTTAAAGTGATTATGTGAGTGCACTGAAGTCAGGTTAAGACTTTGCTACTGCCAGAGAGCAAAGCTCTTGTAGTTCCTTGTTGTCAGCATTAGTGCCCATGAGTGAATAAATGCTGGAGTTGTGCCTGGCTCAGAGCAGTGCTCAGGTTCAGCACACAGCCCTGCTGTGGGGCTGGGATGAGTGCAGAGCTCAGAAGAGGCACTGCCCCTTTGTGCAGTAGTAATATGGGATTAAACTGAAATTTTCCTTCTGTTAAATTGTATTCTTGAAGCTGCAGAAGTGCTGCTATGTGTGGGAGGGATTGAGTTTGGTTTTTTAGGGCTCCTGATAAGGCAATACTGTGTAGTTTGACTGTGTTAGTGGGTTTCTCCCCTCATCCCCAGTTCCTTTTCAGCAGATCAGTTGAGGAGTTACTTGTAAAATCTTTTTATCATTTGAAAAAGAAATTTCAACAGCTTCTGCTTTAAGTCATACTTATTGGAATCACACAGGACTTAGCCAAAAGGAGAATTTAATATAGCTTTCCTAAGAGGAATACCTGCTGCAGTTCTCATATCCTTGGAAGAATTGGATTGCAAAGGAGCTTGGACCTTATCTGTGGGAGCTTTAAACAAGCAGCTGCTGGCCCCAGCTACATCTGCCCACTTGTTCTGTGGCTGGCTGGACAGCTCACTAAACACTGAGCCAGCTACATGAGCTGGGGGAAAAGCTCCTGCAGTGGCAGAAGTGAGGAGGGCTCAGGAGGAGCCAGGAACACTCAGCTGGAGGCAGGTGAGTCTGGCAGGCAGCAGGCCCTGTCTAAGGCCACCTTGGGCTGTCAGCTTTTGATCCTTCATGAGGGGAATAGATAGAAATAGTCATCCTTAGGAAGGAAGAATGGAAACCTCTGGCTTAGCTGTCATATGCTACTTCAAAGTTAAGGTAAGGAGAGATGGCATTTTTAGTGTGCTGTGCTTTTTCTATGTGCTAGAAATATTTAAGTTCATATGTGAGAGCTCTAGATGATGACATAGTAAGTGACTCTTACGCTCTTTGAACTTCGTTGTTTGCATTTCAGAGAGGAAAATTTTACATATTGCAGACTTAGTAAGCACAATATTTTCACACTGCTAGGGGATTGATTTCTTGGTAGATTTTTTTATCTGGGCCTCTATTTATGCATAGGACAGAAATGGAAAAGTTGAAGGTGCTTTGGTAGATCTTAATTATGGCTTCATAGTCAACCTCAAAATCAATTACTTAATCTTGTTTAATTTTTGTAATGCCACTATGTTCTGTCCTGTAAATCTGCATTTTTATTTTTGTTGGTAGCCAACATTTGCTAACCAAGCAGAAAATAAGATATTGATCAGAGCTAAAATTCTCTCTTTCCTTTTAGGCTGCCATCATGACGGCTGAAGAAACAGTGAACGTTAAAGAAGCTGAAATAATTAAGCTAATACTAGATTTTCTGAACTCAAGGAAGCTTCACATCAGCATGCTGGCACTTGAGAAAGAAAGCGGGGTCATTAATGGCTTGTTTTCAGATGACATGCTCTTCCTAAGGTAAGACTTCTTTTCCTGGTGCTTAACTACCACATTTATGAAAACAGGAGTTGGACTGTGATTCTGCCACCAGCCCTGTGCCACTAAACAGGAGATGTTAGCTTGTGCCCTCATCTTATTCTGCTTTTTCATGGTCCCATTCTGTGGCCCAGCCCTGCAGTGTGTTCCAGCTCTAGAGTCACTGACCAGACAGCAGTAGCATGCATTGACACCGATTTTTTTTGTTTGCTTGTTCATTTTAACTTTGTTATGTTTCTGGGACACCAATGAATTCAGGTGGGAAAGAGCCTTAACAAGTGCCAGTGTCAGTACAGACTAAGTTGGGGGAAAACTATAGAATAAGATGGGAAAGCAAGGCCTGTTGGCATCTGTGATGTGTCATTATCTGCTTACCAATCACATAGACCTGAAGGTGTGGTTTATTGACTTCTAGAATGTTTTTACAGTATTTTAGTGCTAAGATCAAGGATGAATGATTTCCAGAGCTTTTCCCCAAAAATATTATGTGCATTTCAAAATAATACTTAGATTTATCTTAAATTTAACAACATGAAAGGAGTATCTATTATCATCAAGGCATGAGGGTTGATGCAATTTACCATTCAGGATATTGCCCCAGAATATTATTTAAAAGAATCAGTGTATATCCACACTAGTTTTTCAGCACTGATGTTTTCTGTTCATGCCAAAGGTACTCAGTAATATTGAAGCATAAGAAAATCATTTATCCAACTGTTCTTGAAACATTTAAAAATACATTTTATCACTGAACAGGTCTTCTCACCTGTCTTCCCTTTTCATTAATATTATATATATTGGACTAAAATGGAATGAGAAGAGAATTTCAGAAAGATTCAAGTTATTAATCCAGTGGGGTTTTTTTGTTTCATTGTTAGCTTAGTTGGAGAAATTAATCCTTCCTTTGTAGGCTTGAGCCTTTTATAGAGAGCTCTGTGTGATAGGATAGCATGAAAAAATGGAACTGCTCTACCTGTGCAGTCCATCCCAGTGATCCTGGGGTTGGTGCTCCTGTGCTGGCACCCTTTCTGCCAAGCTCTTCCTCTTACATGCTTAATATGGGAGCACTTTGTTTTCCCATCCTCTTCATAAAATAGCCCCAGCAGTATTTATACAATTAAAATGAACTCATTTTAAAGTTCTCTTTCATTAGTTTGGATCTATTAATTGAAATGATACCTTTATTCAAACTCTTCAAGTAAGATTTTTTTTTTTCCTGTTTTTAAAAATAAGAATAGCAGGTAAAGCAGAAGACACAAGGACTATTCTGTCCTTTTTGATGTGCCTTTAAAAGTAGTTAAAATTTGTGTTTCTAGTATGCAGTTATATTTCAAAATATTGAGAAGAGACTTGGATTTTGCTCTTACTGTTAGTCTCATTAACAGTCATCTTGGCACCTGTGCAAAACATTGACTTTTCAAAGCGGATTGGTGATCTGTTGTGTATTTAAATTATTGTTTTGTATTTAAATGAGCTGCTTACTTAGAAAAGGGGTGTACTTGTCCAGTGACATTCAGGGAATGATCCTTTTTTTTTACTAGGCAATTGATTCTTGATGGCCAGTGGGATGAAGTTCTTCAGTTTATTCAGCCTCTTGAATGTATGGAAAAATTCGACAAGAAAAGGTAAAATAGAATGTATGTCAGAGTTCAGGTTTTTTTGAGTTCTGGAAAATACCTGGATTTCTCAGTATTGTCTATAAAAACAGTGGTTATGAGTTTTTCACTTTAGTTTTTGGTGATTTTTTTCTAGCCTGTGTGCTGTCCCTAAAGTGTGTGCATATGTTTTTAAACTTGTACTTAAAATATGTGCATGCAATCTGTAATGAGTTGTCATGTGCCATACACTTTAGGAATATGATTCATGTAGTACAACCTTTTAATAGATGCTCTGTCATACTTCTATTCAAGAAATAATATGATTGCTATACTTTTTTTTTTCTAATTAGCCTTCTAATATTTGTAGTAGAACATTTCTGAAAGCAATTATGGAAAAAATATTTCCTGTTTAAAAAAAAAATGTTATAGTTACCAATTTGTTAAAATTCATATCAGAGTTCCTTGTCATGACAATAGCTATGCCTAACTCAGAAATTTGATGTAATTTGATGAGACAAGCCTGCTTGTCTCTAGAATATTATTTAACTACTGGAGCAAGATGTACAGTATTTCTCTTCTCACCTGCAGGTTTCGTTACATTATTATGAAGCAGAAGTTCTTGGAAGCCTTATGTGTGAACAATGCCATGTCAGCAGAAGATGAGCCTCAGCATGTAAGAATTGCCTCTGGTTTGGGAATTTTTTTGTTGTCAGAAAATCTCTTGAGATTAGTCTGATTAAAGGCAGAGCAGAAGCTCACAGCATTAAATACACAAATTTTAGCTATTGCCAAATGGTTTCATCAACAGTGGATAAAGTAATCAGTATTCTTGGGAAATGAGTGTGGCTCCCTGTTCTCAAATGCAGTTGTACATAAAAGGGTTGCTTGAAACTTTGCAGATAGATCAGTGACCATATGCTGTGTCTGTGGTCCTGACCCGCACATTTTCTTTAGGCCATTGTGCTAAAGTACAGGGCTCTTCTTTTTGTTACTAATTTTTTTTTTCCCCCAGAATTATTCTGAAGCAGACCTCAGGATCACAGAAATTTATTGTGCTAATTCGGGCCAGATGAAAGTTTGAATGAACTCTATGCTTAATTTCTGTTGGTTTTGGAGAGAAAGGTCAGAATTGTTTTTTTTGAGGGAGCAGATGTGTTCACAAAGGACTCTTTCAGTTAAATGTGCAAACAGCAGGAGTTGTGGACTTAAGTTTTTGATATGGAAGGAGACATTAACTCAAACTGGCAAAGAAGGTGTACAGATGTTGAAATTAGTTACAGTTTCTCATTTATGTAGACAATACAGTAATACCAAATTTCTAAGACAAAAATGTTATGAAATGAAAATGAAGAATGACAGTAGTTTTAAGACAAATTATTTTGTTTTACAGATTGATTTTAATTCTCTGTCCCATTACACTTACATTGTACTTCAGGGTCTTTTCTTGACAGAGTAGAGAAAGTTAAAATAAGTAATACCAAATTTCTAGTTGTAAATGGGAGGAGTACTAGTCCTTTGATCCCTCAATCTGTATACTGTTACTAGGATAGCAGTAGAAGAAAAAAGTCAGATTAATGTTCCTTATTTTGTTGTAAATGTTACCAAATGTGGTGGCATGTTGTGGGTCAAAGGCTGCTGTATTGAAGTGTCTAGGTAACGTGGGTAAGTGGGGATTTTTACTGGTTTTTAAATCTGCATAACTAAAAATGTCAGATTTTGAGTATTTAACATGGTTCTTGGCTCTTAGCTGTCAACAGGCTTTGTAATAAAGCCCTCCATTCATTTGGAGGTTGTGTCTTTTGAGAACTCTGAACTTTTTAAACATTTTTGATTGAAGAACAGAAAATCTCAGTATAAAAGCTGCTAATCACTGGAAACTAGAGCAATCTACAAGGCTTTTATTAAAAGCTACTGGCATAGGTTATAGAAATAAAGGGGAAAATAAGTCAGGTGGCTTTGAGAATGGAAGTAACCTTTTGTGCTACAGTGGAATTGGAGCTGCTTAGTCACAGATTTAAAATTTTAAGCCCATCAAACCTTCAGTGACGTGAAAACGTTCCATAAATCTGTAAAAAATGGGATTGGATGGGAGATTCCAGGAAGTCAAAGCATCTAGGAATTTGTCTCTTTTGTAACTACACTTGGATCAGCAATTTCAGACTCTATATGCTTTTTTAATTAACATCTAAGCAGTCATAGTAATAAATGAATGACAGCAGACAAATAGGCTGCCTGTTCTTCAGACATTTCCTTGAGGAATGACTCGCAGCTCAGATTGCTGTGTTGGTGTTTCCACAGCTGGAGTTCACCATGCGAGAGGCCGTGCAGTGCCTGCACGCTCTGGAGGAGTACTGCCCCTCTAAGGAAGACTACAGTAAGCTGTGCTTGCTGCTGACACTGCCTCGCCTCACCAACCACGCCGAGTTCAAGGACTGGAACCCCAGCACTGCTCGGGTGCACTGCTTTGAAGAAGCCTGTGTCATGGTGGCAGAGTTCATTCCAGCAGACAGGAAACTGAGCGAGGCCGGCTTCAAAGCAAGTAACAACCGCTTGTTTCAGCTTGTAATGAAGGGATTGCTTTACGAATGTTGTGTGGAATTCTGTCAGAGTAAAGCTACGGGAGAAGAAATCACAGAAAGTGAGGTGTTGCTGGGCATTGATCTCTTGTGTGGTAATGGCTGTGATGACTTGGACCTTAGCCTGTTATCGTGGCTGCAGAATCTGCCAGCTACTGTGTTTTCTTGTGCTTTTGAACAAAAGATGCTTAATATTCACGTTGATAAACTCCTCAAGCCTACAAAAGCTGCCTATGCTGACCTTCTGACACCTCTTATCAGCAAACTTTCTCCTTACCCATCCTCCCCCATGCGACGGCCCCAGTCAGCGGACGCTTACATGACCCGCTCCTTAAACCCTGCCTTGGACGGGCTCTCGTGTGGGTTGACAAACCACGACAAGCGGGTCACAGACCTCGGGACCAAAACTTCTCCCATGTCACACTCCTTCGCTAATTTCCATTACCCTGGAGTCCAGAATCTCAGCAGGAGTCTCATGCTTGAGAACACTGAATGTCACAGCATTTTTGAAGAGTCACCAGAGCGGTAAGTGCAGCTAGAGCTCTGTTTTTACCTTAGCTTATCTCATGCTGTTTCTGTGTTCTTACGTGCACTGTAACTCTCAACATCATTGTAACACTGAAACATAATTTGGTTGTTTAAATTCTGTTGTAATGAAAACTCTGTATAGAGGGTGTTTTCTTCCTTATGCTTTTTTGATCTAAGTAGATTTTCACACTTGGGTTTGAGCCTTATGGATTCAATTTTGGGCCTTCTTAAACTTTCCTAGCGCAGAGCACAAATATGCTCTGAGTATGTAATATGGTCTAGCTGGTGTTTGTGTTCAGCATTACTGTGTTCTTCCGTTCCACATAAATAAATGGATACAGTGAAATAACTGTAACTCCCATCTGCTTTCTCCATTGCATTCTGTCCTCAAGTCTCGATAAATAGTTTTGGTCCTGACACTGTAGTTACTTAAGTATCCTTGAACAATTTCCGTATCTCAGTGAAGTTGGTAGGAATGACAATATGCCGTTGTTGTAGCATTCCTGTATCACTTAAATTGATACAATAGTAGCTCAGCTGAAATATTTACCTCATATTTTTGAAACCAAAGATGAGTAAGGCAGCTGAAGGTATTACGTTTTTTGTATCAGACTTCGGTATAGTTGGTTTATACTATTAATAAGCTCTTTAATGAAATGTAGACTGTAAAATTGGCTTTTGAGAGAAATGTCCTGATAACTAGGAGAAATGGTACTTATCAGTTGAGGGTTTGTCATCATGTTTCTGCCTGGACTTCCTTTTGATCAGCAGTTCTGTCCCTTTCTATGGTTATAGTCAAACTCCCGTAAAAGCAGCTGCCAGCTTTTTTGGGACTTAGAAGACCAGATGGGTAACTAGCCCTGGACTTGGGTGCAGTGGCCAGCAGACAACATTTGGGGCTGTGGTGATCAATCCAGGCCACAGCTGGTGTCTCTATTAGTTTTGCCTTGGAGCAATATTCCATATGTTGTGTTATGGTAAAGAGCAGCTGTAATTAAACTCAGTAAAAAGGAAACAAAGACTCCCAAACTGATGTCAGTTCACCAGTGACAATGGAAATACTTAAAGTAATATATGTTTTAATATTTAACTTAATACTTACCTTGGAAGGAGCTGTTTTGTTTGATTAAAATTGTGGGTTTTACCAGGCTCTTCACAACTGGAGTTTTTGTGGATAGCTTGTCTTATGGCAGTATCCCTGATGTTACATTTTTACAAAGTGTACCTCCTGAAGATATTAGTTTATGTGAATCCTCTAAGTTTACTGATCCATATCAAACCCTGTCACTTGTGTGAGTGGACCAGGGTCCAGTGTTAAAACTGTTTTTCGAGAGGTTTTTGATTCTCTTTTCAAAACTGGAGTACTAGATTAATTCTGCACAAATAACATCATTGTGTGGGCTGAAGAAGATGATTAATTGCTGCAGTTCTTTATATAGGCCTTTTCTTGTGAAGTTTTTAGTTTGTAACATGTTTTTTCATTAATAATACATCTCTTGAAAGTTAGGATTAGAGGGTCAGAATTACAGGATTATCTGTAGGGCCAGACTCCTGGTTTTCAAGAAGGCATTACATTTTTCAGAAGAAAATCCAACTTCAGGTCAAGTGTCCAGCCTAAATGGCAGTATTTGCAAGGGTGGAAACTGAGCTTTATGTAAAATCTGACCCTTGCTTCCTCGTGCACATGACATACTGTATTTCTTTTATAAGTTGAGTTCATTAAGCAATTGTCTTTTAGTCAGCTGAGTTACTTTTCTTACTGTACAGAGGTACCCAAAAAGTTTGAAATAACTTCTAAAAACCTTTGCTCCAAGTCACTGAGTAAAAGACTTTCAGTTGAAAAACTGAAGATGGGCATCCAAGGCTTATAATGTGTTCTGCACATTCACTGATGAATTACCAAACCATTTTGGAAAGAGTGTGTCATGCAGAAATACTTGTAACACAAGAAAAGAAAACTCAATATAAACATTTTTCTATCTTGCACTTTCAGGAATGTTCAAGTGGATAGATGTTAAACATCCATGGATATTAGTTTCCATTTAGATTGTTAGTGGTAATTAAACGGATACCTTTGGGAAGAGTTTAGTCTCATAGTATATCAGATACATTTTGTGCACATAATAGCTTTGAAATGGCAGATTTTGAGTAACTTAGTTAAAGGATGTAGAATTCGAATGTAGGAATAAAAAAATTGAAATTTACTGTGCTATGGTAGTAAAGCTTTTTGGAAACTTGTGCTTCTTGTTTGCCAGGGAGTTTATTTTCTTTAGTGTAACACATTGCAAGTAGCATTTCTTGCCTAAGTATTTTCTTCAGTTTGAAGTGACTTAAGTAGTTTGCATGCCTGTGTTACCAGGTCTTACTCTAGGATGTTATCTTTCTCCACTTGATTTTCTACTCTTAATTTTTCTCAGTTAAGCATCTCTTCTTTTCCATGTTGCTGCGAGAAGTGATACTCCCGTGGAGCCCCAGCACCCCATCGGCAGCGAGACCTTGTGCCAGAGCTCAGCTCCAGAAAATGAACTCAATGCAGCACAGAGTCAGGCATCAGCCAAACAAGAGAAAAATGAGGTAGTGCTTGTTTGCTTAAAAATAATGAGGCCCTTTGAGCTGGGTTCTGATCACTTCATAATGATTTGCCTTTGTGTGGAGAACTTCATGCATGACAATGGATTGCTTTGAATCTCGTTTTTACCATAGTAAAAATGCCATATTGCATCTTGTAAAAGGAGCTACTACTTTTTGTTCCCCATTGTATAAAGTTCTGCTGTCATTTGAGTCTGTAATGCAGCTGATTAGAGTGCCTTGTCACATCAGCAGCCAGCTAAACTGTTGTGTATATATTTAAAAGGAAGCAAAAAAAAAAGAGCCAACGATGTTAGATTAAACAATGTTTAAACATCCTCTTCATGTTCTAGTGAGAAATCTAGCATGTAGCTTGTAATTTTTGGTGTTAACACCAGGTTTTGTAGGTCATCTTATATCAGTTCTTGTCTAGAACATAGGGAAATTAAAATTGGGCAATTCCCTCATAAATATATCTTTGCCATTCAGAATCCAATAGCATAACCTTTTTTGGATTCATCTTTGAAGGCCTGTGCCTTGACTGTGTTTTTTCTCTTTTTTTTTTTTTTTCCCCTAACAGCAATATAGGGTAAGTGAAATAACAGCTCATAAGGAAACAGTGAAAACAGTTACCTAGTCCATTCTTTTTCCACAGTTAAATACTAGTCTCTAAATTTGGTAATGAAAAATAGCATTGAGTGTGCTGTCTGTTCTATTTGCAGATTCAGGTTTGATTTTCCTAGGTAAACTTTGACAGGCTTACGACATGTGGGACTGGACACCAGCCTAGCTTTGACAGGGCTGTGTCCTGGTAGGCCCTGGATGCTTGAGTGAGGCAGTGGGATCTACTGTGAGATTAACAAAGTCCTCTACATTTGAGAACTTCACTCCCCTCAAGGACTTTGAGTTGCTTCTCTGTGTTTTGTATGCATGTTGAAAGGGAAGGAAGAGCTTAGCTAGAAAAATATAGAACAGGACAGGCTTCAAGAGGGGAAAAAAGAATAAAACAGATGCAGAATTTGTAGGAGAGAATGAGGACAGGAGGTGCTGTGGTGAAGATGTTGGCCAGGCTATTATACATAAGTAGAAAGGAATGTAGTACCTGGTGCAATTGCATTTTGTTTTGTTTCCCACATCATAGTGGTGTATGTATATACCTGTAGGAGTAAGAAATTAATTTAAGTGTCTTTTCAGAGCTTTGTTTTGGATGTGTTCCTGTGGAGACTGATTTAGAAGCTGCAGTTTATAGAATAGAGCTTCTGGGCAACATATCTTAGGTTTGCATGTTAGTTGGGAAATAGTGGCACAAAATACAAAAAATCAAAAGAATTGAATAAAATTGTAACAAACAAGTATCAGTCATGAAAAGATGTATAGACAAGAATGTACTTGTTATTTAGGGTGATAACCCAGGGGAGTGGAGAATAGTTCATGAATTTCAAGTACAGAAAATAAATGCTTTTCACTTCTGTAAGTAACTTTGGAGTTTCTGAATTTCAAGTATTCACCATGAGAAACCTAAGGTACTAAATATTTTGCAAATGCAACAGTGCTAGGAAATCCATTATAATTCAAAACAAATTGTCAGAGAACAAAAAATCATAATGCAAGTACTGTTAATAATTGTTAATAGAAGAAATGCAAAGGCTGTTACAAAGACAGAATGTGTATGAATTGTCTGAACTAATGCAAAGTTATGAGGATGTCCTTACACAACTTTAAATCATAGATGACAAAGCTATCACTCCAGAAAACAGACAAAAACCCCACACAAGGTTTTTTACTATTACTATTTTTTTTCTATTAGTATTTTTCTGTTTTATTTCTATTAGGTAAATATGCAGTTTGGTTTTCTTCTTCAGAAAATGCAGGGCAGTTCAGTGTGAATAATCTGGCCTTGGACTAAAGTGGTTTTGGTCTTCTGTTTATTCATTTTTATCTTGTTCTCAGCTGCTAGCAGAAAAGTGAAAGAAAAATGAAGTTTGGGAATGCAGAAGGCAGCAAGTCCTGGGCAGCTGGCAGTATGGGAAGCTAAAGACAGTGTGTAAAGAAAAGACTATGAGAAAGAAAGTTCAAGTGTTGTCTTGGTCCAGAAAATAAAGAATTTTAAAGTTAAAACAGGGCACCAATTTCAAAAGTAAAATAGAACACTTGGGTAGACCACTGCTGCTGGGAGAGGTAAACTGGATCTGCAGACTGATGGCAGGGAGGTGTCAACATGGCAGAAAATACTAAAATTGTAACGAAAGTATGACTTATATAGTTTCCTGGTTTTTTATTTTCAACTTTCAATCACTTTCTTTGTTTTGATCTTAAGTAATACTTTGAAAATTTTGTAGGAAAGAGCAGTCTCCTTCAGAATTAAAGCAGGACTGCTTCAACAAGGAATAGCGTAGGTTGGCAGCGCTTTCTCTTTTTAATATGTAAATTGTGTCTGGTTTTAAGGAAGAATGAAATCATCACTCCTCAGAGATTAATCTCCTGGCTTTTTGATGCCTGTGTTGAAATACTGAACCAGAATGTAAATATTTATGTTAAATACCACAATTAACTACCTAAATTCCATCTGTGATTCTCATTTCTTTTTAGCTTCGTGATTCCACAGAGCAGTTTCAGGAGTACTACAGACAAAGACTACGTTACCAGCAGCACTTAGAGCAGAAGGAGCAGCAGAGACAGTTGTATCAGCAGATGTTGTTAGAAGGAGGAGTTCATCAAGAAGATGGAGCTGACCAGCAACAGAACCTTACTGAACAGTTTCTTAACAGGTTGGGGGAGTTTCATTCTTCTACCCACCCATATTTCTGTGTAAGTTCTCATAATGGCCTGGTTTGATAGTTTGGGTTTTTTAACTTGTCATTTGTTACTAGATCTATCCAGAAACTAGGTGAATTAAATATGGGTATGGACAGTCTTGGAAATGATGTACAAACACTTAGCCAGCAATGTAATGGAAGCAAAGGGATTGCATCTGCCCATTCAGCAAGTAACTTCACATCAGCACCTTCAGATGGTAGCCAGAGGATAACAACTGATAGCCCAAATCTTAATACAAGCACTCCTCGCAAGTGTGGATCTGCTAATCAGATACCCTTTCCTGAAGAGTCACCTGTACAGGGGAATCAAAGGTAAGATGCTGGAGAGCATTCAGGACTGCAATATCCTTCTGCTAGCACTGTGGGAGAGCTGTTTGTATTTATCTTTAGCTATCAAATTAATTTTTCATTGAATAGGGGTATTTAGATCATGATCAGTGTTTTCTAAATATTTATGATGGGATTATAAAGTCTTGTTTTTTTTTTTTTGGTTTTTTTTGTTTTTTTTTTTTTACAGCATGCATGAAGAATAGTGGTTATTTGTTATGGCTTACATTTTATGCTTGTTTTAATTTTGGTCTTTTTATTCTATCTTAAATGTATAGTTCTTGTTCATTTTGTGTTATTCTAAGTTTGTGGAAGCTTTTCTATGAAATACAAACTAGATGAAGGGAGAAGCAGGACAGAATGGGAACTGAATTTCTTCTGTTAACTAAAAGTAGTGCTGACCTGAAAGAAACAGGAATTCTTCCACCTCTCTGTGTGTATATACTGTGTCTATAGATAGGTATGTTATGGGATGAAAAATATTTTTAACTTGAGTTCACTTGTTCAATGCTTGGAGTTGCTGCAAAAAGGGCTGTCCCTTTTAAAAGTAATAGTTTAATGGTAATGATTCAGACATGTATAACACTTTACACAAATTAGTCAGTTCTGAGAATGGCTGAGACTGTAACTTTAGTCCAAAAAATACTTGCCAAAAAATCTGTCCCTGCTCTTGTTTTGTCTTGTGATGTTAAACACTTCACCAAATCAAAACAGTGCATCAGAACATGCTGTCACTCAGGCACAGTCAGAAGACTCTTCGGGGAATTTATCTAGGACAAGAGGCGATGAGGTGAGTTTTCTTGTTGTCTTTTACTGCATGTGTTATCAAAACAGTACTTAATTCTGAGTGTGCCATCCTCTTACTGTTAACAGATATTTAGAATGAGTATTGGTTGGTGCAGTGTCTACTGTCATAGAACCATTGACATCTGGAGACTGAATCCAAATGTGCTGTGTAAAAGAGGGTCAACAAGAGCAGGATGCTTGGGGCTGGGTCCAGTTGGGTTCTGAGTCTGTCCAAGGGTGGAGGATGTTCCCCAGCCTTCGTGGTCTATCTCATCCCATGTCTGACCACCCTCATAGTGTTTTTAGAACACTAAAAAAGTTGAAGTGAAATTTGCTTTATTTTATTTGGTGTTCATTGCCTCTGGTCCTTTCACTTTCACTGAGAAGAGTCATGCTCCATCTTCTTCCCCAGTCACATATTTATATACACTGGTGAGATGTACACATGCACATGCTGAAAAGCCCTTCTGATCGCAAGGCCAAACAGTAGCAGCTCTTTCAGGTTCTCCTTGTACAACAGATGTTCTGGTGGGATGTCTTTTACAACCATTGTTTTGTGTTTTCCAGGTTAAAACTTTGAATGTTGGACTCCAGTCAGTATGGTCTGAAAAACCAGGGGAATAGTTAATAGGGAAATAACTGCAATAAGCACATTCCAAAGTTTCTGCATAAATAAAAATCATAATCTTAAAAATGTAGTCATGAAATCACAAGGAGGATGATGTAATAAAGCTTAGCATAATTTAATGATAACTGTGTTACATACAGGGTGAAAGTCTGATTCTGTGTTTAATATTATATTTGGTTTAGAAACTGTGTTTGGCTTGGACCATTTTCACTAAAAAAGCAGCTTTGTTCCCCTTGCAAGTTTCACACAGATCAAATGTGTTTACACAGAAATAAACTCTAGTATTGCCCATCTGAGGTGGTCTGTTTAGAAGAACAAAAGCAGATGGAAGTCTGGAGGGAGAATGAGAAATACTAATTAATGTTATCTGTAAAAGTCAGTTCAAGAAAGGAGCTTCAAGGACATTCTTGGACTGGAGTAGGCATTATTTACAAAACTACTTTGAGTGATCCAGCCTGCTGTGCTGCTACTTGTTAATACTTGGCTACAGTAGCTTTACATGATTCTGCAGAGCAGTCACACCTACTTTTAAATGTCCAGTTTTACACAGAAGAACCTAATTTTACTGTTATCCTTCTACACAGGATGACAAATCAAAAAAGCAGTTTATTTGCATTAATACTCTAGAAGACACACAAGCTGTCAGAGCTGTAGCCTTTCATCCTAGTGGGAGTTTATATGCTGTTGGTTCCAACTCTAAAACTTTGAGAGTTTGTGCCTATCCAGAAGTAATTGACCCAAGGTAAGAAAGCTAATATAATCATTCATTTTTCTCTATCATAGCACTTCTTTCTCCTGCAGCTATTGATACCTGTACATTTCATACCTTTATTTTATTGTCATAAATACAGCAGTGCTCTCCTTGGAATCCTGAGCTCCTAAACAAATATAAGGTGATGTGCTGAAGTATTTGTATATTTGTGGGCTACTTCTTTGCGCTCTTTATTATTTGCAAGATGTATTGCCACAAGACCAAATTTCCGTTATAGAAATGTTTGGGGGTTTTTTTGTCTCAGCAGTTGAGCTTTTTTGAGTTTACTGATTGGCCAGTGGCGTTGATATTCCAGCTGTAACAGTGGGAGAAACCATGTGTCAGTTCCCAAGCCAGCACAAGCTCGGCTTCACAAGATTCACACTGGCAGGACAGACTTAACAGTGGAGAAAGTTGTGTCTTCTTGACTTCTACAGCAAAACTTTCCAGAGAGTGTCTGTTGACCTGTTTTTACTCTAAACATTGTTTTCTAGGTATATTGGTTCCTTGACAGAAAAAGCATCATTTGTGGTTTACTGTGCAGCTGTATTTTCTGTTTTCTTTCCACCCATTCTTTAATAGCATGGGGATAATATACCTGAAAATAAATATTGCCACATCAATAGCAATCTCCTTAATTCTGCTCCACTTGCATTATTTTCTTGGAGGAGGGGAGAAGTGCAAGCATCTAAACTTCACAATTTTATAGAGTGCACAAGTGTGCACAGTGGTTTTATCTGGGACATTTTCCCACTTTAGGACTGATGTCCAGGCTTCCAAAGTGTTCAAAAAGTAACCCTGCTTTTCTTTTCCTCCTTAAATATCATCAGTAAGGTAGCCTTTGAAGCTTAATTCCAAAATATTTATGAGCAATATATGACACAACACAAAAAGGAATTGATTTCTGTTACCTAATGCTGGGGGGGCTTGAAGCCCAAACAGCCTCTTGACTGGTAAGCAGTGCAAAACATGTTGGCTCCTGCACAGCTGCTTACTCTGCTTGATGGGAAGGGTCTGAGCAACTCTGCAGCCTTAGTTTGTACTTGCAGTGCATGATCTGATGTGACAAGAGACACAGTGCATCTGGACCTGAAAGCAATACTGAAATTTCCTTAATTCTGAACTTGTAATTCTTCCATTTACTGTTGATTTTAACTGTGCTTACAGTTTGCCTAAAATACTTCATCATGGGATTTACAAGTCAGTAGAGAGATTACATTATCTTAAAGGTATTCTAATCCTTATAGCAACATGAGTCTAGACATGCATTCAAAATTATGTGCTTTTCAAAGAGCTATGACTGTGTAGATGAACTGTTCTTTGAAGCTCTGTTGGGCCTATTAAACTTTTTTTTTTTACTTATCCTTCAAACCAATGAATTATTCAAGACAGGTTGGTTTTTTTTTCCTTTCTCTAAAGGTAAAGGATTAAATTATAAAGGTATAATAGTAGTGTGGGCGTTTTTGCACATGTTTAAGATTGAACACTGACAGATAAATGTTACAGTTCTGCAAATGTGGCTCAAATAATCACATGCTTCCGTGCAGTGGATTGGCAACATGTGGTCTCTGACCTGGGTAGGTGCTCCCATGTCCTGAGAGGATCAGTGATCCTCAGCTCTTAAGATGTGGTGAATCCAAACTCAGAGTGTGAGGTAAGGCATTAGGCCACTTAGGGAGCTCTGTAGTGTGTTGAGTGATCCTGATTTAGGCTAATGTGTAATGGATTTCCTCTCTGGCAACAAAATAAAATTAGCTGCCATGTAGGTTTACTTTAGTATTCGTTACTAAACTGATGTTAATCTCCACAGTTTTTCAACAGGCTTGGATGATTGTCTTTTGTCTTGTCTCTCTGCCTCTTCTGCTCATTATTATTTATAATAAGGTTTATGATTTTTTTCAATACCAATTAAGTTTGTTGAATTTCTCCTGTTGATGTTACTGGAGTGATATGGAGATGGATACTGCAATACTTTATCCTAACTACTTGATTTCTTCCTGCTGTGTGAGCAGAAAAAGACCATTGTATGAAGGTAATTGATTGCAGTCAAGGAAATGTAAATTACTGGGACTGTTGCTTTTATTTCAGCAATGTGTAAAGCTGTATGGTTTTACAAATAATCTATGGTGTAGTTAGATGCTGTCAGGATTCTTGCATAGAGTGGTAGATCTGTTTTTCTTGGCCTACTGTTGCTTAATTGAACTTGTGCATATTCAAAAGGGGACACAGTTAATTAAACAATTAAATTGTTGATGTATGAAGGTAAAAGAGAAAACTCACACCAGTTTTGGACTCTGGGGATAATGTTTTGTTGTCCTATAGCTAGTAATTACTATATTTTATCTGTATCAACCCTTTACAGATGAAGGGACTGGTTAAGTTCTTTTTGCTTGTTCAATCACAGATAGAATGGGAAGATGAGGAAAAATCAAGAAAATGAGAAATCCTTTTGTCTTTGATCACATATATATGTTGCAGTGCAAGTAGTCATATGAATTTCATGTTATCCAAAATAACAGAAAAATAGTATGTTCATTTTAGAATACTTTGTTTCCCTTAGAAATAAAAGGAAATATTATGTTTGTTGGTTTTTTTCTTTTACCAGTGCTTATAGTACTCCTAAACAACCTGTAGTTCGCTTCAAGAGGAATAAGCATCATAAAGGATCAATCTACTGTGTAGCCTGGAGTCCCTGTGGACAGCTGTTAGCTACTGGTTCTAATGATAAATATGTGAAAGTGCTGCCTTTTAATGCAGAAACTTGTAATGCAACAGGTACTGTGTGTGTATTTAGTTCAAAGAATTTATTTTCAGTTACTGTCCATTATTTGTCAAAACCACTCAGTTTACACCATTGTTTTGTTATTTTTATTCCAATATTTTAATTCAGTCTCTTTTCCCTTTTACTATCAGTATTGTTTCTATCCAGCAAAGAACCACTGAGAGATTTAAAATTATCTTTAGGGTTTTGTTTGGGTTGGGTGGCTGTGTTTTGGTTTCATTTTGCAAGAATCTGGTATTGTTCTATCTCCTGGCAAATTCCTCCCCATATACAATAAAACAACCACATGTTCTTACCCACTTCTAGAGCTTGGTTGTCACTAAGAATTTATCTCCACTCCTAGTTCCCTTTTCTCTTGCCTAGTTCTCTCTTCTCACCCATCTTAAAAAGGTTTCTGTCCCAGCAAATACTACTTTCCATGGCCACCTCTCCTAATCAATATGTTGAACGTGGCTCTTATCTTTACTGTTTTGAACTTAGGCTGCCTTGTCCTTGTAGTCAGTGCTCTCAATGATCTTTTCCTCCTAGCAAAGAGAACTTTTTGAGTTCACTAGAGTTTACAAAAAGAAATAAAGGTACTCTATAAGAAACCCTGGCTGCAGTGGTGGTGGTCTATGTACATTTTGCAAAGCTTTAGGAAATAGGAAGCTCGAGCAACACTCAAACCCAAGGTTCTTAGAGATTTTATTTGAACTGTAGGAACTGAAATAGTGTTCTGTGCTGAAGTGCACAGCCATGTTTGCACTTGGTGGCATGTTCACCCTTGCCTAAATTACTCTGTATTATCCCTGTACCCGTTTTAAAGAGCATAGCACTAACAAAGAAAGTATGCCTTATTTTGTTCCTTGATTTTTTAAAATTATTTTAGGACCAGATTTGGAATTCAGTATGCACGATGGGACAATCAGAGACCTTGCTTTTATGGAAGGCCCAGAAAGTGGTGGTGCTATTTTAATAAGTGCTGGAGCAGGGGACTGTAATATTTACACAACAGATTGTCAACGTGGACAAGGCCTGCATGCCCTAAGTGGTCACACTGGTAGGTACAGTGTGGCTTCTGTCACACTTCCTAAGTCTGTATTATATTCTAATAAAGTTGTTGGGTTGTTTTGGTTTGATTTGGTTTAAAGTCATTGTGTTTTTCTTTTTAGCAAGACTTTTTTTTTCCCTCTCCCAATTGCTTTTGAGGTATTTTGAGGGGAGGTGGGCAGTGTTTGTTGTTATATATGTTTGCTGTTAATCTAATGGAGAGAGTGCACACCTCATTCCAGAGAAGACATATATATGTACCCGTGGCTGGGTATTGCCATACACTGGTGCATTGAATCACACAACATGCAGGTTTTCCATAGGATTGTTAAGTCTCTGAATGCAAAAAATAATCCCAACTGTATATGCAATAATGTTTCAGTGTTGGGTTAATGATGCTTAATCAAATTAAGAAGTTTTCTTGTTCACAGGACATATTTTAGCACTTTATACATGGAGTGGCTGGATGATTGCATCTGGATCCCAAGACAAAACTGTAAGATTTTGGGATTTGAGAGTGCCAAGCTGTGTTCGTGTTGTGGGAACAACATTTCATGGAACAGGCAAGACTTGCTATCATGCTTCTAATCATGGCATGAAAATATGCTTTGAAGAAGTCCAGATCATATAGATTGAATGTAAGGGGAGGTTGTGGCACAGAAGGGAGGCTTGGCTTAAAGAAAGAACCTGTGAGGATATCTGTACCTGTGGGTTTGGTTAGTTTGTTTGTTCCTAAAGTAATATTTCCTTTCAGAAGATGGGTAATGCTTTTGCCTTATGACTTTCAGACAGACACTTTTAAGTGCATTCAGATACAGCAACCTAACTGAAGTCCTTGAAACTTTAGGGCCAGGGTGAATTCCTTGCAGTATTCCCCATTATTTCATAAGAGTGACTTTCTTTCCTGTGATGGAACAGATACTTTCTCATGCAGCTTTGATAGTATCCTTGCTATGATTCTAGTGTGACTTACAGCATCAGAGTTTTTAGTGCTGAAAAATAGACTTCTTTATTCTAAGCTGGGTATGCTCACCTTAAATTTGAGACCAGCTTTCGGTGTTCTTTGCAATGCATGTTCTTGTGTTTAAAAAAAAAATAGTTGTCTATTTTCAAAAGCATGGCTAACTCTGCTGTGGATTTGTTGGTGTTTCTGTGGCCCTGCAGGGAGTGCTGTAGCCTCAGTGGCAGTGGATCCCAGTGGCAGGCTGCTGGCCACAGGCCAGGAGGACTCGAGCTGCATGCTGTACGACATCCGTGGGGGCCGCATGGTGCAGAGCTACCACCCCCACGGCAGCGACGTGCGCTCCGTGCGCTTCTCGCCGGGCGCGCACTACCTGCTCACCGGCTCCTACGACATGAAGATCAAGGTGACAGACCTGCAAGGTAACACGGGCAAAGGGACACTGGCTAACTGCCTCTTCGGGGCTTCTAATGTTGGACTTCAGAGCTTGGCTCAAGGATCGGGTTTTACTTGTAAAGGGGAAAGAATAGTAGAGCTTGGAAAGGTTGGATGTGTATATATGCGATTGTGTCTGGTAGGAATGTGGTGGTGAAAGTGTAGGCTGTGAACTGAAACTTGTTTTGGGGTGAGAGTCTCATTACAGTAAAATCACTGATTAACACTCTTGCCTGGTGAGATGGCCATTGCTTTCAAGATAGTATTCATAAAATTGACCCTTAAAAAAGTCCTCATTTTTACTGGGATGACTTAAGAATAGGGAAGATACTGGGTATATCTAATTGATTTGATTTTCTTGAACCATTACATTTTAATCACCTTGTGTAAAAATGGTGGAGATCTGCATTTTTAAGTTGTCCTGTGTCCAGTAGTGCCTAAAAACTGAAGCATTGGGGCCTTTTGTTTTGGTCTGTGTGTGTATGTGAGAGAGAGAAAGGGGAGTCAAGTACGCTTCATAAGGTGAAATACAGATGGAAGCTTTAGGTAAGCAAACTGGTTAAAAAAAGACTCGCCACCCGAGGGCTGGGATATGGATTCATGAAATGAATAGTGATTTCTGTTCCTCTCCACAGGGGACCTGACGAAGCAGCTTCCTCTGATGGTGGTAGGGGAGCACAAGGACAAAGTTATTCAGTGCAGGTGGCACACACAAGATCTTTCCTTCTTGTCATCTTCTGCAGACAGAACTGTAACCCTTTGGACCTACAATGGTTAGAGTGCAAACAAAGGCAACTATGCAGCTAAAGCACAGAGACCTGAGACTACAGAACTGTCAAAACAAGTAATAATTATGAGGCTTTGAGAGAGCAGCAGTTGAGCAGGAGAGTGTCTTATCAAGAGGAGGGGCACCTGTCACTGATTTTTCTGGTTTCTAGGAGGTCTTGGTGTTTTTAGTATATTCTTTTGCAGTGCTTCCAGTCTTCCATGTTGAACTCATGCTGCTGTGACCTATTGTAGTCTTGTTGCCAAAGTCTATGAGGAGAACTCTTCTGTTGTTGATGTGCACTCAGAGTAACATGAATGATGTGTTTACAGTTTGGTATTAATTGCATTCCTTGTTCTTTGCCTCAATGAGAATTTTGTATAGAAACTTAAGTTGAGGAACACTTCAATCAAGTCTGTATGTAACTAGTTACACACACACATAAAAGAAAAACTACTTCCACTGTTTTTTCAGGTTTATTGTATTCATCACTTTTAAACAAGAGCTCAAACTTTATAACATCTCCGCAGTTTCAACGTTTTTAGTATAAAAAGATCTGAACTTTAAAGGTTGACTAGGTAGTAACCACTTCTTGATTATGGTCCATTATATAATGGGGGTTTTTCTTTCTTTTCATCTAACCTGGGAAAAATGTTGCTGTTTTTACTACATGACATTGTTTTGAACCAGCTAACATGTTGGAGGGGGAAAAGTAAAATATTGACTTTTTTCAGTAGAAACATGTAATATTTTACTTTTTGAATGCAACAGAATACCTCTGTGTATAATGTACTGTAGAAAAGAGTGGATTGGCAGCAGTTGTCACAGTGAGCTTAATGGCTATCAATTTTTCAAGTAAAAGGGATACCATTAATGCTGTAATAGAAACCAGCATGGCTTAAAATGCTAAGTCTGCATGATAATTTAAGAATTGTTTAAATTCCCAGTTCAGAAGCTTATCTGAATTTTATTTCTTGCACTGTTTATGTATGGGAAATTGCAGTTTTATTTCTATAAAACTTTAGAATCTAATGTTTATGTATTGTTATATTTTCATATTGTACAGTTCCTTTTACTTTTTAAAATATAAACCTTAAACTTTAGGTTATTTATTTATTTGAGCTGCAGTTAAGTTTTGGATTCTCTTGGTTACTAAATTATATGTGCACTCTAGCAAGCATTTTTAACTATCGTATAAAAGTGGAAAGGTAACTATAGAAGTGTATCTGTGCTATAATCTCAATAAAGACCTCCAACACCTGCACTTGTTTCATCTGTTATTTTTAATTCTTGGTTTATAATTGCTCAACTCAACTATGATACAACAGTTGGACCTATGATTTAAGTATGCAGGAACTATAAAAATCCTCTATAAAAGAGCTTTGATACTGCTTCCAGGTATTGAAATTTGCAGTGCAGTAAGCAATAATAAAGTGGCATAGAGCTAAAAGTCTTGTTTATTTTTTCTTTATTAGATACATATACAATAATATGTATGTATGATACAATGATGAGTATACAAAGCTGCTTTGGAGGAAAATAGCGTTGTCTCTCTGTAGTCAAAGCTGGCAATCTATTTTAAATTAGTATATCTATAACAATAGTTATTTCCTGACATTAATTTTATTGCAAGCTGTGTCTTTACAGGGCGGATCTGGTTTTACATGCATCATTTTAGACCCCGCCTGTTGTGCTCGAGCTTGCATTTAGCCAAGGTACGTCTGTCTGCCGCCGCTCGCGGTGCCGGGGCCCGGCAGTGCCAGGGCGGGCAGGAGGGACTCGGGTCTGGCGGTGCTCGGTCCTGGCGGTGCCGGGGGTCTGGCGGGGCTCGGTGCTGGCGGGGCTCGGTGCTGGCGGTGCCGGGGGTCTGCCGATGCTCGGTGCTGGCGGCGCCCGGTGCTGGCGGTGCCGGGGGTCTGCCGATGCTCGGTGCTGGCGGTGCCGGGGGTCTGCCGGGGCTCNGGCGGTGCTCCCCGAGCGGAGAGGCCCCGCCGGGCAGAGCGGCTGCCGGGGAGGCCCCGCACCGGGTAAACACACCGGGTGAACGCCGGGAAGCCCGCGGCCCCTCAGGTACCGCGGGCGGCGAGCGGGGCTGAGGCCGGGGCGAGCGGCGCTGGCCGGGGCCTGCTCGGTGTCGGGGCGAGGAGGAGCGGGGAGGGGCTGCGGGCTGCGTGTCTCGGCGGAGCGCGGTGTCAGGTGCGATGTGAAGAAGCCGAAGGTGGAGGAGGAGCGGGCGGAGCCGCTTCTCCATGGCCCTGTGGGCTCCTGCAGCGCTCCGGCGGCAGTGCCGGCCTGGGCCGGGCCGCAGCGGGGCCTGGGGCCTGGCGGAGCCGCGCCGAGGGAACCAGGCCTTGGCGCCAGGCAGGGCAGGGATGTCCATGCAGGGCTGCCCAGGGTGAGTTCTGTGTGACGATCGTGCCGGCCCCTTTGTGAAAAAATACCGAAAACCGAAGTTCAGCAAGGAGGAGAGCGTTAGCGTTGGCAGTAGCTCTCCAGGGAGAAGCTGCCTGCGCCCTTAGGAGCAGGAGCTCTGAGGGAGCGCGGTGTATCGCTCCCAGAGAGGGAACAAAGGATGGTGGAGCGGCAGGTGTTGTGGCCATACTCTTCTGAAAACACTGCGGCCAAGGGGAACTAAGCCAAAGGAGTGACCCAAAA
>VZTT01047417.1:10293-26458 GCA_013400855.1 Buphagus erythrorhynchus
AAAAAAGACTCAAGCAATCAGGTGGGGTTGAAAAAAATTCAGAATTTCAGTCCATTGGTCATCTCTAATATCATGCCACCTGTTTAGATATTTCATTAGAATTAAAAAAAAAAATTAAATTATCACAAAAATGTAAATAAAAAGTTTGGGGTAGCTTCTATATCAGAATCAACACTTTAATTAAACTAAAATGAAACTAAATTAATAAAATTAAATGAAAAATAATAAAATTAAGTTAAAATAAATTTCAGAAGGTTAATTTCATAAAATGCAATTTTTAAAATTTTGCACTGAATCAAATCAGGCTTCCTGGAATTTCAGGAGACAAAGAAATGAGGATTTTACCATTTTTCTTTGACCAAATCCCATCTTTTACTGGAAAAAAATACAGTTACCAGAACTGTAAGTGAATCTGTTAAACGGTGATTTTTGGGCCCCACATGAGCACAGGTGAAACAATATCCTTGTCCACAATCCCGTGGAGCTGACAGAAATTATGTGAAGCCAGAACACCATTTGTAGTTACATATTCTCAGATCCTAAAGGATTTCATCCTTCCCAGTCCCAGGACACTGCACCAGCACATCTATTCCTTATTTCCTCAGACAAACAACAGACTCATGGCATGGTTTGGGTTGGAAGGGACCTTTAAATGCCACCTTTTTCCACCCCCTGCCATGGGCAGGGACACCTTCCACTATCCCAGGTTGCTCCAATTCCATCCAGCCTGGCCTTGGACACTTCCAGGGATGCAGGAGCAGCCACAGCTTCTCTGTGCCAGGACCTCACTGCCCTCATCCTGAATAATTTCTTCCTTGTATCTAGTCTGAATCTGTCTATTTTCAGTTCAAAACCATTACCCCTTGTCCTGCCAAGCATCACCAGCTGTGATCCCCCAGGGAGAGACAGAGGAATCCCATTACTGCTGAGAAAGGGAAGAATTCCCAGACATTCTGAGCCCAGCCCTGTTGGCATCACTGGGTGACAGCCAAGCAAGAGCAGCCCTGTGCAGGCTCTGCAGAACTTCCTGCAAGTCCTTCTTGACTTGCCAAGCTGGTTGTCCAACAGCTGGAAAATGTGGGAAAGAGCTGAATTACTGGATTCTGCTTCCCTTGCCAAGCTCTGCAGGAATGTAGCCATGGGTACCCTGCACAGGGCACTCAGACTTCCCTGTGCCCCCATCAGCAATGGAAAATTGTTTGGGTTCCATGGGCAAACAGCTTCCTCTGGAAAGCCCTTCCCTCTCCAAACACATGACTGTGCTACTGGACACGGTTCAACTCAGCAAAGTCATCAAGTTAAGTCATCTGAGCACATTTTTGCAGCGAGAGGAGGCCGTGTGGTGGGCTGGTTTGGGAGAGCAGTTGGATGCAAACCTCCCCAGAGGGAACAGATGGGGATGACACGCTGGAATCTGGCTGCTTTTCATACAGCACCATCCACTCCAGCTCCCCAGCTTTACTACAGCCACTCCACAGGGGCCAGACCCACACCAAGGGTGGTACAAAGCCATTTCCACATCTGCCTTCTGCCACAGATCCACCCAGAGCCTGCTGTGGGGGCCTCTCTGCTACCTGGCCCGGAGCAGAGCAGCTTTGGGGCTGCTCTCTGTTGTTGTTGTTGTTGGTGCTGCTCAGCACAGCTGAGGCATCTTCCTTCCAGATGTTTGCAGGGTGTGTTTGTGCTCACTTCGCTGATGCATGAGAACAGTCACAAGACAAGATGCTCAGCACCAGCCAAAATGCCCCAGCCAAAATAGCAGCCTTTAATTCCACCTCACCTGTCCTCAAAAGAATGGGTTTTGTGATTTCCTATGTGTGTAATACAGCAGTGAGCGCTGAATAAATAAACAGGAAACCCTTAGGTCTGATGATATTGCTCAAGAAAGGCACAAAAGCAAAAATTCCACTTATCTGAGCATCCCTCCCAAATCTGCTTCCCACACAACCTTTTGGGACATCACGTTTGCATCAGTTTCCTCAATTACTGATTCTATCACTGGTGTGATTCTTCAAGCAGCCTCCCAAGGGTGCCCCAGAGATGAGCTGGGGGTGGGAGGAAAGGGGGTGTAGTAACTTAGCTCTTGTTTTCCTGAGTGCTCCTGAGGCCACAGGCCACGAGCTTTCAGCTTGTGATTTAACCAGGTTTCCTGGAAAGGCAATTCCTTGGATTTTCATCCTACACCTTCCTCCTGGCCGAGCTCACATCGGTCACACCGACCCACTGCAGGGCCAACCTGTGTGTGTGGGATTGAGCTGGGGCTGGGGACGGTGCTGGAGGGACCTGAGACAGACAGGGACAGAGCCTGGGGGGGCCAAGGCTGAGCAGAGACCCCCATGGTGCATGGAAAGGGATCTGCACTCCTGCACAGGGACCCAGAGATCCCAAATCCCCGAACGCGCCGTGCAGAAGGAAATCAGAGCAAGGGATTGAAAGACCACTTGGAAAACATTAACAGCTCATTACTGATGGTCTGTTTAAAAATCCCCATTAATGTATATACACATGTCCCTGGACAGCACGTTTACCCCCAGCTAATGGCACTGAGTGGAAGCTGGAATGATCTGTGCATAATGACTGAGCAAACTCCCAGCCCTCCCTCATTTGCACTTTTCCTGCACAGGCTCCTCCTGACCTCTTCAAATCCCATCCCAATTACAGCCTCCCACTTACCCCTCAATGTAAATAAATCCTGCGTGGTGGGGATGGCTGCTACCAGCACAGATCAAAACACGGGAGGGGAAGCACAACCTGCAGCTGGCTCTGGAAAAGGGCAGGAAAACAAAGTACAGGAGGGAGGGATGGTGGGGCTGAGCCGTGGGATGGGAGGTGACACCCTCGGGATTCTCGGAGCTTGGGCACAGCTCAGTCCTCTGGGGAGAGCTCAGAATCATCCAGGCTGGAAAAGACCCCTAAGATCAAGTCCAACCATTCCCCAGCACTGCCAAAGCCACCACTGCCCCATGTCCCCAAGTGCCACATCCACATGGCTTTTAAATCCCTCCAGGGATGGGGACTCCTGGGCAGCTGTGCCAGGGCTGGACAAGCCTTTCAGGAAGAAATTTTCCCCAATATCCAATCCAAACCTCCCCTGATGTATTCTGAGGCTGTTCCCTCTCCTCCTGTCCCTGTTCCCTGGGAGCAGAGCCTGTCCCCTCCTGTCAGGGAGTTGTTCAGAGCCACAAGGTCCCCCCTGAGCCTCCTTTTCTCCAGGCTGAGCCCCTTTCCCAGCTCCCTCCTGGTGCTCCAGGCTCTTCCCCAGCTCTGTTCCCTTCTCTGCACACACTCCAGCCCCTCAATGTTGTCATGAGGGGCCCAAAACTGAACCCAGATCTTGCAAGGAAGAGATCCAAAGCAGCAGAAAGATACCCACACCAAATAAATAAATATCCAGCAAGTCCCTACAGGTCAGCCATGCACCTGAGTCTTCTCCTTGCTTGGATGCATAGGAAACTGCCTCAGGAAACTCGGGATCTTTCCCTGGGAAAAAATGCCATCTCTCCAGATGTATTCAAGAGGGCTCTGAGAGAAAAAACCTGGATCTCTGTTGGCTTCCAGGGGCATCCTTAGGCTGCTGCTACACTGACAATATTTTCTCTGGATTTGTGGAAGCTGAAGAGCACTTTTGGGCAGGTCCACAGCCATATGGACACTCCTCACAGCACAAGGTGAATGGAGAGAATGAGACAGCTAAAGCCATCCAGGCTGTTCACTCCTCAATCTCATCTCTAAATGCATCTTCCTCAGTTTGCACCTAGCCTCATCCCTGGGGTGGGATGCTGGGACCTCACACTGCAGTTTTCCCAGGAGCCAGCACTTCCTTTGTAATTCCAAGCCCCTGGTGTGTCACAGGTGTGACAGATCTTGGGTTTCAAGTCGCTGGAGGTTGGGGGTATCTTTTAGATTTTTTTTTTTCCTTATTTGTGGGCTTAATGTGAGACTTTTCTACTGATCATTAAACAATTACCCTGTGGCTTGAAATCGTTTTCAAAGGACTAAATGATGTTATAATGCTCTGGAACTGTCAACTTAATATATGGGGCTGTATTCAGCATAAATTATAGGCAGTTTCCATGCCACAAAAGCCGCACAAGTTCATGGATCCAGCCAAAATATTCAGCAGAAAGTTGTGCCAGGCCGCAGGGCCCGTTTTGCCAAGACATGCAGGTGTTCACCATGGAGAGCAGCCCCACCACTGATCCAGGAGATTCCACATCTCCTCCCTAGCCAGCCACAATCTCCTTGGGACACCTGAGCCAAAGCCTGGTGTGATCCCAGAAGCTGCAGTGGGGATTTTTCAAAGCTGCTGCAGCCCTGAGGTGACAGAGCCTTTCACCTGCAGGTGCAGGAGCTGTGGATGGAGACCTTGCCANTGGCAAATTTGTCCACCAAACGCTGGCTCCTCCAAGGTGGGGATGGAAGAAAATTCAGCAGCATTTTTGTGGCAGATTCTTGCATTTAATTGGCCTGGCTGTGCCTCTTCCAGGGAGCAAAGGGAAGAGCCCTGTGTCCTCCTGCAAGAACAAGGTCAGGAAATACTTATTCCATGCCTGCTCCTGGTTTTGCTGAGTCTGAAATGAGTTGTCCAGAACAAGATAAACGGAGAGCAGCGGATGTGTGCAGGATGCCATGGGCTCTGTGCAAAACATCCTGTTGTCCTCTGCACTGCAAAGTGGCAGGGACAAACACGGCTCACCAGGGTGGATGCAGGGCAAACTGTCCCATCTCTGCATCAGGGACCTCCTTGAGGATGGAAAAAAATCTATCCTGCAATCTCATTTGGGTGGCCTTAATTGCTGGATGGGCTGAGCTTGGTGTCAAGGATCCTTCAGGCAAAATTAACTGCAGCAGAGACAAAACTCCTGCTGCAGTGTCAGAGCAGGGCTGAGAGAAGGGAGGGGAGGACCTGGCCCCCAAAGCACAGGTGGCTCTCCTAGATTTTGTCACATTTTGCTCCACAGATGACACATTTCCAACAGAAAACACTTCCAATCATCACTCACGTGGCCTTTGGATCAGGCCCACCCAAATCCATCACGTCTGCCCCCAAAAACAGAAAACACCTTTGACACCTTCCAGCCACATAAAACCATCACCTTCAAAAGGAAAGGGGAGAGGCAGAAAGGAAAGCCATGGAAAACAACCAGCTATGCCCCAGTTACAAACTGAACAACACCAATCCAAGGGGAGCTGAAGGTGCAGAAGGGTTTCTCCACACTGGGCTTCGGATCAAGCAGGGATCTGGGGATGCCATGTGGCAAAATGATGGGATGTGTTGGGATCAGTGTCCCCTGGCTGTCCCCAGGATGTGGGATGCTGCCACCACCCCGTTCCCAAGCCACATCCAGCCTGCAGCTGCAGCCAGCCGGCATCGCCCCAGCTCTGGGGTCTGTCCCAGTGGTTTGGGACTTTTTTTTCCACAGAAGATGCTCCTAACCAAAACCAGATTTGATTCCCAAATATCCCCAATCTCCCTTAAAGCTTTCAAATCTTCCACACCTGTGTTTGCTCGTTGCTGCTGCTGGGCCCTGCCCTGGGAAGGATGATGTTTATCCCACTCCTCCACAGCTATTTACAATGGGGTTTTCGGATGGGGATGGAGCACATATTTGTCTAATGGCAACAGGGCAGTGAATTTAATTCTCCTCATTAACAGTCATCAGCTTAACGGGAAGCAATAAAAGATTTTTTTTTTTTCAAGAGCAGCTGCTTGTGAGATAATATTTATGGCTGGGACTGTCAGCAGGATGAGTGCATTGCTGGCTTGTGATGGGGGAAACTGAGGCACGAGGCCATTCCCTGACCCACGCTGGACCACACAGATGGAGGTGGGAAGAAAATCCAGCCCTCCTGTCTCCCATCCTGGGGCCGTGCTGCCCCCAGGCCACAGAAGCCATGTTGTTAAAATGAGCCAGATATTCATCCCACAGGAATGGGAATTTGTGAGCAGTGCCTCGTTTCCAGCACCCAAGGGAGTCACAGCAGGGCACCCCACCCTCTTCTTCCCTCCATAAGCCACTTCCAAATCTCTGACTGGCTGGGGACAGCAAATGCCCCTTCCCATGTCCCCCCCCCCCACTACCCATCAAACCAAGAAGGCACATTTTGACCCCATTCTGATGATGAGAAATAATTTTGTCTGAGGCTGCTTCTCTTCTGACCATGGCTGGTGAGATCCACAGTGAAACCTGGGATTGCAGGTGGTCCCTGAGCGACTTTGGGTCAAGGTGGTCACCTGGCACCCTGTGCCCAAAGCTGCAGAGATCCCAGCAGGGGAGAGCTGCTCTCTGCTCTCCTGAGAACAACATTTTGCTTTCCCATTGGTAAAGAGGAGTCACCTCCAAACAAGAACAGATTTTTGACTTCCTGTTCAAGTGGCTTCTCTGGGATCTCATTTCTGAGAACTGGATTTTTTTTCCAGTTCCCCAAATGTTCCTACTCAGAGATGAGCAGCCCTTCCCTCTCATCCGTATTTACCCAAAGACACTCACGAAATTCCCCTCCAGTCTCCCATTTCCCTGGCAGAACCTGACCAGGCTGTTCCCTAAGGTTGTTTGATGCTGATACCAGTCCAGTAAGCTCTGAAACAAGTCCCCATGAGTGCAGGGATCAGAAAAGCCATCAGCATTTAGCCCTGCCCTTGGCAGTTCTAGGGGAAAATCCTTACTTCATCCATCCCAAGTGTAACTTTGGCTCTCTCGAGTTGTTTTCTGACCAGCAAAGCCCCCAGGTCTTTGTTTTCTGCCATACCCAAGAGAACTGCTCAGCTCTCTGTGGAACCCTTCTCACTACATTCCATTGCTTGTACCACCAAATTTTGCTCCCAGATTCCATCCTGCTACTGAGGCACATGTGAGTCCTGCTCAGTGCTACCATTGGTTAATCAAATTAAAAATATTATCTTTGCAAATGATCCTTGGGGACTGCCTCTTACTGGGAAACTGTCCAACTCTACAAACTGTCTTTCAAGGAACACTGCCGTGATTATTTTTAATCCTTTTAAACACCAAAACAAATAGCGACTCCTCAAGCTGTACATATTAAATCTCTTCAAGTGACACCTAGAAATACCTGTTTGTGATGCTCTGAGCCCAGGAGAGGGAAGGATCAGGATGCTCCACAGGATGTCTTGCTTGGTGCCTCTGCCAGAGGCATTGATGATGTGAAAGCCCTGGGGTGAGGGTTCCTGTGGTGAAGAACAGGAGGTGCCATGTGGGGTTGGAGCCCTTCTCCTCAGACATCTTTATTCCAGTGATGGAATAAGGCCCTGGTTTTCCTCTTTGATGTAGAACAACAGCAATAAACTCCCCCCAGGACCAGCCCAGCAGTGTGGGGTGCCCTCAGGGCAGATCCAGAGCTCAGCCATGAGCAGCCAGTGAAGAGCAGTGGGGCTGTGCTGCTTCCACCAGCCCCAACCCACTCCTTTCACTCCCTGCTCCCCAGAGAGCTTCTAGCAGCCTGGAGAAGCATTTTCAGATAATCCCAGACTGGTTTGGGTTGGAAGGGACCTTAAAGCTCATCATGGCTTAAAGCCATGTGCAGGGACACCCTCCACTAGACCAGGTTGCTTCAAAATTCAGGGAAAAAAAGGACATGGGTGGCTCTTCACTGAGCTCCCCAGTCCTCCTCCTTTGCAGATAACTGCTTAGTGTGGCATTCAAGCAGAGTGTTTGCTTCTATTTATTTAATTCCCTATTAAACACCCTTCAATCTGCACATCCTGCCCAGGGCTCCCCTGGTGAGGTGTAAAATCAGTTTGGCATTTCTGAGCTAATCTTGGCATGAAGGATTTCACTGATTCCAGTACTAAATAGCAGGTGTGCATTACAGCCCAGACAAAACCCACAAAGCCAAGAACAGCAATGCAGATTGTCACCATCTTCCCTCAAATCTGATACATAAAACAGCACAGTCTGTATCAGGAGATCATTTTGGAACATGTAATCTCATATTACTGAAGGAACAGGTGAGGGATGGGTGGATTACTTGGCAAACCACTTGTTCTTTGCCTGTGGGACTCCACTGTGCCCAAAAACATAAGAACTGTGAGGTTTGAAGAGGAACTTTTAGGTGACGGTTTCAAAACCAATAAAAGGCAACAGTTCAAAAGGAATGGATAAATGAAGTGTAGGAATCTCTGGCACAGAATGATACTGAGAAAAAATTATAAGACTTATAAAGTAATTCTGTAAATTACTGTAAGTAAAGTTCACAGTGTCTATTAAATACAATGACTCTGATTTTGGATCTGGAAGTTCTGACCTGTAAACAGCTGGAGACTGATGGGTGCTGCAGAAAAATGTTACAGGCCTGCTGTGTTCTTGCCCTCTCCCATGGCACTAGGTGGACTTTTGGAGAGAATTAGCACAGAATTTTTCCTTTTTTTTCATTGTGAATATAGAGTAACTTCAACATTTTCCATCCATAGTCTGCTAGAACTAGAAGCCAACGTCTCCTCTGGGAACCATGTGGTCTCCCTGGATTTGCACATCTGTGATCCCCAGGAAAAGGGAAAATCAGACCAAAAGTGGAAAGGAAAACCTGCATCTATAAATATATTCTGTGCCAGCACCTGAATGAAGACTGGAAGAAATGCTGATGGTGTAAATACCTCAAGATGCAGCCATGCCTGGAGCACATGGACAGATCCAAAGCTTAGGGCTGGCTTTGGATATGGATTTCCCTGGCACCCTGATGTTCTGTAATGGGCAGCTCATCACAGGTCCTTCCTAGGATGAAATCCTACTGGTGATGGCCTTGTTTGAGCAAAAGGTCCAGGCTGCCCTTGTAGTCTGTAACACAGCTCTGGGGCTGGGAGTGATGCCTGATCCCTGGAAGTGTCCAAGGCCAGGTTGGACAGGGCTTGGAGCACCCTGGGATAGAGCAAGGTGTCCCTGCCCAGGGCAGGAGGCTGGAATGAGATGATCTTTAAAGTCCCTTCCAGTTCAAACCATTCTGAGATTTTATGTCCCTGCTCATTGCAGGGGGGTTGGACTACAAGCCCTTTAAAGGTCCCTTCCATTCCAAGGAATTCTGTGATTTTATGATGCCTGTCATGGACATGGATCCCATTAACTCCACTGCCACTGCTCAGCCAATTGGCTCAGAGCAGCACTCCATAAGGCCAATCCAGAGTTCTGGGAGAACACAAGAGAGCAGTGGGATCCTGCTATTCTTGTGTGAAACATGGAATCAAGGCATGAGCAGAAGGCAGCGGATGAAAAATGTTGACTGAAAAACAGCACAGGGCTGCAAGCTGGAGCAAGTTCTGGATGGACCACTCAGAACCAAAGTCCCAGCACATTTTTTTCATCTTCTGGGTGAAATAAATGACTCACAGCAGATCCAGCAGAGCCAGAGCTCCCCATGGAACCTTCAGACTTCCTTGAGCTCTGCTAGGTGCAAGTGATAGAATTTTTCTTTCACAGATTGTGCCTTAGTGGATACGCTGCAGTCGACTAAGGAGCAAATTTGAGGCACTTCTTTAGGAAGCCAGGTGAAAATAAGTTATTGGAAGTCCTATTTTACACTTTCAGACTTGAGTTCAGGATCCATGAAGTGGATGAATTTCTGATGCTCCCTATCATTATCATTCCTGCCTAGAAAACAACATGGATTTTGTAGCTTCCTCTCCATTATATTATTTATACAGGAATCCACCTCTCCTTTGAGGTGAAGTGATGGATCTTTAGGAGGCCAGACTCTAGACCAGAGAAGAGTTTTGTGCCATACCATAGGACAGGGACTGAGGTGTCAGACACCTCTTTTGGCTTCAGCTCTTCACCTCTCTGTGCTCAAGACCCTTATCTATAGGGGGTCAGTGATATCTCCTCTTACCTGTTTCAGTCCTGTGGTTTCAGATACAGATTCCACAGCAGACGATCTCCAGACCTGCTTTCATGCTATGAAACCCCAGGATAAAGAGAACAAAGCCTCTGTTGATGCCAAGATTCCCAAGCCATCCCAGCCTGACTGTGCTCATCATTTTGTGATGGGTGAGGAGTTTTCCAGAGGTGTCCAAGCACTGCAGCAGGGAAGGGCCCAGTCCTCCTTTGCTGGCTCTGCAGCAAAGCCTCTGTGCTCCTCCTAGAATAGCAACGTGCAAACCTCGGTGCTTCTCTTCCAAACCCATTTGCATTTTTAGAAACTAATTTGCAAAGCCTGTGCCCCTGTGGCTACAAGCAAAGCCTGCCTGGCTGTCTGTGCAGCCTCTTCAGCCACGGCATCTCTGGGGCAGCAGCTCTGCTCAATGTGATGCTGTAAAATTGGACTGGGGGTGGATTTACACCTGGGAGAAGAAAGTCCTGCCTGAAGACTCTTGGGATCCTAAAGCCTGCAGGGAAAGGGTTGGGGATGGGATCAGTGTAACCACAGGTCTCTGGGGGGAGCTCCTGACACATGGCAGAGCCTGGGACCCCATTTTCCAGCACACCTGACCCCACACTCTCACTTGTACTCAGAAAAAACATCATTCCAGAGCATCCAGTGGCTCTCACCACCCCCACTGTGACCATTGGAGTGCAGGAAGCTGGCAAACCCCACTGAGATCTTCTCCTCATTTCCTATATCCATAAGCCACACAGAGAGTACTTTTTAGGTGCCCAAAGCCACAGCCTTCCTGGGGAAGGCACAGAGAAGTCTCATCGTGGTGAGCTGCAGAGCATCTCCCATCCAGCTCACACTTGTGGGGATGCTGGTCCATGGGCACAGCTGCCAGAAGGACACCAGATGGTGGGAAGTGGCTGCACACCCAGCTTCAACCTGCTCCCCTTTCATTCACAGCTTGGGCTGAATAAGGGGGGGATTAAACTGATATGCCTTATCTCAGACCTCCCAAGGATCCCTGCACCAGCCAACACAAACACAGCTCTGGCTCTGAAATAAGTCACATTTACAAAGAGTCAGTTCCACGATCAGAGGGATGATGGCACGATACCTTTGTCATATTTTTAAGCAAAGATAAGCATTGGTTGCCAGGGACTAAGCCTCACTCCAGGTCTGCCCTGTTGAAACCAAACTGGCACTTCTATGGCACAGAGCACTTGTCACACAGACAGGACAGGTCACCACGTTAATTCCAGCATGGGATTAAACCCCATAACTGCTGCAAGAAATGCACAAAATAATGGCTAAAAACACTGTGTGGAATTCCAGGGTGTCTCCACACCAGCTTCACAAAAGCAACCCTGCTCTTCCTTGCCAGGATGGTAAAGAGAGCTCAGTTCAACACCATTAAAACCCAGCACAAATTGAAGTGGTGGGGAAAAAAAGCCATCACTGGCTGTCAGATGGAAACTAGAAAGGGACTAATTTTGGCTTTACTACAGTTTTGGTGTGTTTTCCTATTTTTAAATGATTTAGCAGTTTGACAATTTCACTAAGTGCCTCTCCAATCACACAAGGCTATGCAGCAGTTTGCCACCCATGTGTGACAAGGACACACATAGGGAGGGGAACCCTCAGCCCCTGTGCTCTGTGTAAAATACAGAAGTTCAGCCACGATGAATAAATTCCTTAATGCATCCATGAGTATTTTGTCCCTGAGATCACGTTTACTGTCAGCAAGTTTATAGCCACAGTTTAGATTCCTATAAGTTTTACATAATTAAAATACTTCTTTTTTTAAACAGCTGACTTTTTTTCTGAGCAGAACACCCCATGCAGGATCTCAGCAGCCCAGGCAAAGGCAACTCTCCCAAAGGCCTCAGGACAAGAGCAGCACCTACAGAAAAGCAAGTGCCTGTGCCTCCACAGGGCCAAAGCTTTGATTTCATCATTGAAACGCAATGCAAAAAGAAGCACCAAAACAAACAGCTCCATAAAGCAGCAGGAACGCAGCAAAGCAGTTGGAGGCTCCTCCAGCAAGAATGACCTAAATCCAAGAGGCATTTGTGCAGATGCTGCTCGGCTCCACAACACCCTCACAGCCTCCAGGACAGCCCGGGATGCACTGAACAGGGAAGCAAACCTGGGAGAAACCTCTTTTTAGTAAAGTCACAGTGATTTTTTTTTTTTTTTTTAATTTTTTTTTTGTTTCCAAGGTACCCTCCCACAGTGGCTGCCCCACATCCAGGGCTGCCTGGGGACCCCTTTTCCCACCCGACCCCGCAGCAGCCGGGGTTATCGAGGGAGATGTGTGTAATTGCCCTGTCAGGCAGCTGAAAGGCGCTCGTCTTTAGCTGATGCCACTTCAAAATGAAATTCTTTCTTTGGCATGGCTATGTCTGATATGCAGGCATCAAAGGGGAGGCAGCAGGTCGCCGATGCCCCAGGCCACACATTTCCCTTCTTAAAGGCAGGAATGAGAGTGTCAGCTCGGGGCCGAGGGGGCCCCGGAGACCCAACACCCATCGCTGCTCCATGGGGTGCTGGGAGCCTGGGAGGACCCCCCAGCACCTGGGGACACCCGAGGGCTCTGCAGAGGATGGGACCCTGTGGCCTGAACACTGCTGGGGTGGGAAAGCCTCAGTGCACAGAGGAGGTTGAGGGCTGGGGATTATTCTTTCCAAGAGAAGCACAGAGCCACGCTCACCTCACCCCCCTGCAGCTCCCATCTCCTCTCTCCACCTGCACTCTTCAGGGAGCCAAGGCTTTTGGCAAGCTTTCCACTCCAGTTTTTATTGGTTTCAACTAAGCTGCCCCTTTCGGAGGGTTGGAAAGCTTCAATCATTAAAGGAAAAGAAGAAAAAAAAATAAAGAAGGAAAAGAAAGCACCATGCACCCTTCACCCTGCTGTCCTTTCCCAACTCCCACCCAATTCCAGGCACAACTCCCGATTTTCCAAGCCAAACACAGCCCCTCCAATGCATTTGAGGCAGGGTTTTCCAGGCCCTGGATATCTCCAACTGTACCTGCTTGGCTCCAATCACCTTCCTGCTCGGAAGCAATTTAGAAAGGACACAGCACAGGTAGCTATTAGCTAACACATATTTAACTGCTCCAGATATCTTTTTTTTTGGCATTGTAATGGAGTGATTTGATCTTCAAAGGACCTGTGGAAACCTTTGAAGCTTCACAATCTCCAGTGGGGAGGGGAGGAGGGGGGGAAAATGTTAATAGTTTTAAAACCTGGGGAATCCTGAAGTCAGAGAAAGGGTATAAAACCCAGCGGGTTTAGCATAAAGCCCTCAGGTAAATCTTCACCTTCTTTTCAAATGCATTTTTGGTGGGTTGCTTTGGAAAGGCTTGGGCCAGGTTAGCAAGGTCGGCTCTATTCCCAGCGGCTCTTAAATCTCCAGGGACCCTCATCTCCCACGTGGCACAGCCCCAGCACCAGGGGATCCACGGGTACCTCGGCGAGAAATAGAAAGACTAAAATTTGCAAAGCCTTTAAGTGAAAAAAAGGTGAGGGGTGGGGGGGGGGGAAAGGAGGGGAGAAGGAGAGGGGGGGGGAAGAAGATAAGGACACAAAATAAACTCCCAGCTGCACTCCCAGGCAGCACAGCCTCAGCAGCACCCTGAGAGGCGAGACACAAAATGCATTTACCTTTAAAATAATGACTCATTTTATTTTTTTTCTTTTAATATGTAGTTATAAATATATTTTGTCAAAATATATGATCATTATTGTCAAAAACATTTGCACATAAAGTCATAAATAAGGTCAAGGTGAACGTTTAGTTTAGAGAAGAGTCCAGCTATAGCAAGCAGTTCTGGGTTGGGACGGGAGGGAGAGAGAAGGGGAGGAGAGGGCGGCGGGGAAGGGGGTCAGCGGCACCCGCACCCCTCCACCACCATCTCCTGGTAGTTTTTCAGGACCACCTTGTCATACTCATCCAGGTAGAGCATGGAGATGGCGCTGAGCTCCGTGGGCACGCAGCAGGCCTTGGGAATGCTGGAGTTCACGGAGTTCACCAGCGTCTGCACGATGGCGTGGTTCGTGGAGTTGAGGTGGTCGGCCAGAGGGAAGGGGCAGTCCCCGTGGCAGTAAAACGCCTGGTACCCCGGGGGTGCCACGATCCAGTCGTTCCAGCCCACGTCGCTGAAATCCACATAGAGGGCATGGCGCCGGCAGTTTTTTTTGTTCTTGCGGGAACGCTGGTGCTTGGGGCTCCGGCGGGCTCTGCGGGTCAGAGCGTGGCCTCGCCCGTCGTGCCCAAAAGTGACCAGGAGCGGCCTGAGCTGCGCCCAGTCCCCGCGCCCTTGAGGTAAAGATCGGCTAATCCTGACGTGTTTGCCCTGATGAGTCTGTGCGTGGTGGAGGTGGGTGACCTCGATCACCAGCCCGTGGTTCGGCTGCTTGTCCTTGGTCCACCGGATCACGGCCGGGCTCACATCAAAGGTCTCCCAGCGCGTCACGTTGTGGTGCACCAGCCGCGTGTCCAGCAGGCGCGTAATGGCCTGGGCGCGCTCCGACAGCGGCTTCATCACTTCGTAAATGTTTATCCGGTGGAAGCCCCTCTCCCACGAAGCCGTGCTCGGCTCCTCCACCTGCTCCCGGTACAGCCGCAGCTCCGCCGAGGAGATCACCTCGTTTTCCGGCACGCTGCTGAGGTTGAAGACGAAGCGGATGCGGGGCGCCTCGCTGGGACCCGGGACGGTCTCCAGGTGCTCTGGAGGAGAGCAGGGAGGAGCGGGGAAGTGGTAAGACAAGCAAACAAGAGCACGTCAGCCTCGGGGCACCCAGCCACGGCCCCGGCACAGCCACAGCTCACACCCACGCTTCACCTGCCCGGCAGCCACCGGCTCCTCTCCGCTCCCCCGCGCATCCCTCCCGGCCGCACCGGGAGCGGCTCCTGCCCCGGCACCGCTGGCTCACCCCCGCCTCCAGCAGTCCACCCCTTCCCATCTCGCCTCCCCGTTCAGGGAGACTTTTTTTTTTTTCTTCCCTTTAGCTTTTCCTCCCCCAGTCTCTCCAAAATAATCTCCCCGGCGAGATGCGGCGCCACGGAGCACAGAGGTGCCTTGTTACGGGGGGCAGGGGGAGAAAGAGAAGCAAATTCCAACGCAGTAATGATGCGGCTGGATTAATAATTCAGATTTACTTTGGAAAAGAAACATCCGCTAGGAAACATTTGGATCAGATTACAAGGTTCTATTGAATAAACCTTATAAACACACAGCTGTAAGTATTAAATTCGAGTCGGGGTTTGGGGGGATTTTTTTTCTTAAGAGTAAAAGCAGGCAGCAATTGCTTTGATAGTTCAAAAGAAACACTCCAGGGGCGAGATCCCGCCCTCGCTTTACTCCCGCATCCGATCCAGAGCCATTAAATCCACGCGAGCCCAGGGAGTGACCCCGAGGCAGAGGCACCGAAGGAAACTCACTGTTGTTAACAGAAGCAAAAGCACTTCAAAATATGGTCAAGCTCGGGTTAAGCACAGGATGCTGGAAAAAATACCGAGCAGCACGCCTGTCACCCACACACGGCAGGCTGGGGGGAGGTTTTCCTCCCATAAATTTAGGGCCGGGCACGTCCTGCTTCTAAAGGCATTTGCGAGCTTCCAAACGCAAGGAAATCCCGATCGCTACCGGGGCTGGGAATTTACCGCCTCCCATCACTGACCTTCATGGTGGAAACTCCTCACGGTGTTTGCCCGGCTGGTCGATCGCTCAGGGTACTGCAGGCTAATTTCCTGGAGGCTTTCCTCCTCTTCTCCGGACTGGAGTCGATAGAGATCCAGCATGTAACTAGGAATGACGGCTGACTTGCTGGGCTGAGGCCGCCTTCGGAGCCCAAACATCTGCAGCAGAGTTGTTTCGAAACCCCGCAAGAGTTCATGGCTTTGGGCAGAGCGGCGTCCGGATCCGGCTTGTCCCTGAAGCTCTGCCACTTTCTTCCTGCCGGTCTCAGGGATTAGGCTAGCATGGTTAGTACCTCCTAGAAGGACTTGGCATAGTAGGATGACCATCAGCATTCGGTTACCAGGAATCATGGTGTCTCTGGGGTGTAAAAAATACGACAACAAACAAGAAGGAAAGTCAGGATGAGAAGCGAAACCCCCCTCCTCTTCCGAATAAACTTAAAAATAATAATAATAGTAGTAATAATAGTAATAATAAATGGCAAAAGGACACAGGGAGCAGCCCCCATTCCAGCGGCAGCCGGCGCGCCCCGGCGGGCAGGGACCGGCCGCTGTCCCCGGGCTGTCCGCAGCCCCGCTGCCCCTTCGGGCAGGGACCGGCCGCTGTCCCCGGGCTGTCCGCAGCCCCTTCGGGCAGGCGG
>VZTT01047417.1:26944-47353 GCA_013400855.1 Buphagus erythrorhynchus
GAGCGCTCGGAGCCTCGGGGCGCGGGACGGGGCCGGAGCGGTGCCCCCGGGATCCCCCGCGCCGCTCAGGTGCATCCCTGGGGACCTCCTGCCCCGCCCTGCCTTGTCCTGTCCCCGCACGGCCGGGGCGGGGTCCCCGGGGAAGTCCGAGCACCGCGGGGCTCCCCGAGGGACCGGGCTGGGATGGGAGATTCGGGACAGGAAACTCGGGAAGCGGCTGTCCCCCGACGAGAAGGGAAGAGAGAGCTTGGGAACGAGAAGCAGCTGCGCGGGGAAAGGCACGGCGGCAGAGCGCGGGTTTCTCCCGTGCTCCCAGCACCCTGCAGCCCCGAGGGTCCCCTCCCGGGGGTTGGGAGCCTGTTGCCAACACCGGAGGTTATCCCCGGTGCCTGCCCTGGGTTCCTTCTCGTCCTCCAGATTTTCTCATCCTTCTCCCTGGCTGCCTGAATAGCCCTCTCCCCTTCCCACCAGGCCGGGTTCCCGGACCCCCCGAGGTGTGCAGCAGGCGCCTGCACAGGCACGGGCTCTGTATGGCCACAGCTGGCGGCTCCAGAGAGGTACCAGGGGTCTCCGGGAGGAAGGATGCTCCCTGCCCCGCAGTTCAACCCCACAATTGCTCTGGGCCAGCTTTGGGCTGAGAATAAGAACCAGACTTCCCAAGGCTTGAGGCTGCTCCCAGGTGGGCGGACAAACTGGTTTACCATTAGCACACATTAACTGGACACAACACTCTCAGGCGCAGGGTGGGATTCTTGGGGCTGTCCTGTGCATGGCCAGGATTTGGATTCGGTGATCCTTGTGGATACCTTCCAGCTCAGGATATTCTGTGATTCTCTGACCTACTGGGGGTGATGTATGAACACGGTGTGGAGAAGGCAGCTCTGGGGAAAGACCCTCTGAATGAAGTGTGATGGATGCACCATGCTTTGGAGACACAGAGTAGTCTGAGCAACCCCATGGTGAATAAAGCCAGCTCCACCAGGGCATTAAAATCTGTCCCTTTGCCCTGCTGGGGTATCCCTTTGTGCTGGGCAAACTGTCACCCACAGTGAGAACACAGTTAATTTATGAGACCAAAAGATGTGGTCATGGAGTGGCCATGGGAACTCCTAAGCTCATCAATTAACCACAACCAAAAACCAGCCCAGAAACGATGACTNGCATTAGAAAAGCCCAGGGATGTCACCGAAAGGACACGCACAGATAAAAGGCAGTGCTGACACTGTAATATCTCTGAGTTATTCCTATACCACTCTGAGTTTAAAAGAAACATCTGTTAGCAAGGTATTTGGACTATGAATCCATCAAAATTTGTGAAATATTGCTATTGCCATTTCAAATGTATCACACTGTGTGTTATTCTTAACAAGGAAAAACAATTTTGGGAGTAGCTGCTGTGCAACTTTTTTTAAGTTAAATAACATTTTCATTGAAAATACTCCAGTCTATAAACAAAGTTTACATGAGGGCCTGTATAGCGCTGTTCCTAAAACAGACCTCTGGACTAGGAAAAGCAACCAGCTCCCTCTTTGTGGGATATTCTCTTTGTCTGAAGACCTCACTCGGGTTTTGTAAGGATCAGAGAGTGGCCGTGCTGGAAATGTTTGTCCCGGAGGGATTCAGGCGCACGGCATCCAGTGCCTGCTCTCCTAAGCCATCCTGTTGAGCTGAGATCCCAAAAATTGCTTATGTAACACTGGTTAACCTTGCCCCTGTGCAAGGAGGTGGCCAGCTGGGGCCAGAGAGCCAGGGCAGAGCAGTGTGGTTTGGGCTCTCGTAGGAGGCAGGAGCGTATTTGAGTAGCTCCCTGGTTACTAAGAAGTGTTAGTCATGGGGAAAGCTGTAGTATTTATTCCGTAAAATGTAAATACATAACCCAAACCACAAAGGAATAACCATGGATGGAAATAGTGTAGCGTTTACTGAAGGAGCTGGGCTGCCTTTCTACAGAAGCTGCATTTCCTCGGCCCCATAGAGCGTAATTCACCTTGAACAGAGCTTCTGCTCCAGCCTGTGGAGTTACACATCGGCTGAACTCAGTCCAGGCACACTAAACAACCCAGTGTGTTATATATTCCAACCAAAAAAGTGATGCCAAAACGGAGCTAAAAATACAAATGTGGAAGGTTTGAAAAGCAAACACTGCTTAATTCAGCAGTAGATGCAACATTAAAGATCCAGCACATCAAAAACAGAGAACATTGTGTCTCCACTCAATGCAAGGCTCAGCTCCCCTGATCACACTCACACAGGTGATGGGGGGATCAGTGGTGGTCTTGCCTGACTAAGGGATCTGCTGCCAGGTTTTTTCCTCTCTGTTTTCTGTGAAAACCCTTGTGGGAGTCTCTGCACCTGGATGGCAAAACCATTGGTCTCCTCTGGAAGCAAAGCACCAGGGCGTTGGAGACGTCACCCTGCAAAGACTGGCCAGACCAAGGGCTGATCCATCATGTGCAGACCTTGGCTGTGACAGCAGACTTTGCTGGTGGCAGTGAGAAGCCCAGGAGCTGGCAGGTGTCCTGGAGCCCCAGTGCCCAGCTCTGCTCCCAGGGGTCAGGAGCTGAGGGGCAATTATTTGCTCACTTTTGTTTCAGCCTGATAATCATGGGTTTGCCCAGACATGTTTGTGATAAAATCCCAGCCACTCACATCTGACCCATTTCCAGGTTTTGTGTGCTCAGGACCTACCAGCAAGCACTTGCAGGTTGATGTTCAGCACCTCTAGAAATTAGGCCAGCTCTGTTTACAAGGGAAACTTCTCCTCTAATGGCAGCATTTCAGGAGATGCCTCTGGACTCAGACCTTCCCAAACCAGTTCTTGCATCCTATGTTATTTTTAGAGCAGCTGCACCTTTTTGGGCTCTAAAATCTGCAAACAACCCGCCTTGGGAAAAACAAAAAAGAAAGGAAAAAAAAAAAAGAAGAAAACAACAACAACAAAAACTTGCCTCACCAGATTTGTGCTTGAGCAGAAACAAGCCTAAAACCATAAATAAATAAATAAAGGCCTATGTCAGAGACTTTTTAATGACATGAATTACAGGAAGAGATGCCCATGAGTGTGCTAAGATCAATTCCTTCCTACCCTTTCCTTTCAACTGCCTAAGCTTGTCAATTAAAACAAAGGGAACTGAGCAAACAACTCCAAGGGATTACATTTTCCAAAGTAGCTCTTCACTAAAGAGCTGACCGGTAAAAACAAGTGCAGCTGCTTGAATGGCAAAAGGAACATTTTTTACAACCACTCTGAGATTTTCATGATTTCTCTGAGTGCTTCAGAGCTGGCCTGTTCTACCAGAATATTCTACCTCCTCCTGAATAAATAAATTCATACTTCTCCTAAAACACAGGGCTCGGCCCAGCTTGGATTTTATTTCTGCTTTACGTTAAAGTGTCTCTGCTGAGGTGTCAGGACCACGTCTAGAACCACTCCTGAACTGAGAAGAATCAGGTTCAGCACTGCTCTCTTATTCCAAACAAGTTTTTAGTTTTTTGTTTTTGTTTTTTTACAAATCCCTACGAAAACATTGTGTGGGAACATTAAAATAATGCAGTTCTAAAAAGGCAGTCTTTAGTAATCAGACACAAGGCAGTTGAAACAGTAGGATTGTCTGCTCTTTTCTATTTTTAAGTTTTTAAGGATGATTTTTATTGTTTTGAGAATGCTATTAAAAGGTTGGCTGTCCCACGCAGGGTGAATCTTAAGTTGCTGTTACTTGACTCATTCCCTTTGTCACTTTTCAGAGATGCCCAGGAGTGAGCAAGGCTAGGAAAGTTACCCCTTGCTGTTCATACAGACACTGTCTGCCTTCTGCTGTGGAAGTGTGAGGTCTCTGCTGCTAAATATTGTTCATTTAGAGATGCTGGGCCTCAAATCTCAGAGGTCTGGGTCTTTCAGGCTGGACATCAGGAAGAATTTCTTCACAGAAAGGGTGGTTAGGCATTGGAATGGGCTGCCCAGGGAGGGAATGAAATCAGCATCCCTGCAGGTGTTCAAAAAACAGCTCTGTGTTCTGGTCTGCTTGGGAAGATGGTGAATGGCCAAAGGTTGGACCCAACGATCTTGGAGGTTTTTTCCAACCTTAATGTTTCTATGATTCCATGATTAGGGAAGTGCTTCAGCAACACGACTCATAAAATAAAGGGAGAGCCATTTTAATGGTTTGTTGTTAAAATTCCCCTGAGCTGTGTTAGAAACACATCTGTTGTAAAAAATCATCTCCACATCAATGGGTTTCCTGGAGGGATGTTACCAGAAGAGCATGCACTGATCTCATCCAGCTTTTGGAAAGAATTGCTGCCTTTAGCCCACGTTTGCTTCTGTGCTTTTTTGCTCCCCACTCCATCAAAACCTCATCCCTGAGAAGCAAGGAGGACCTCCAGAAGATGAAGAACTCATTCCTCCTGCTCTGCAGTTGTGGCTGGTACTAACCAAGACCATCATTCTGCTAACGAGCACCATCCAGCCATGTGGCTACTGGAGATGAGCAGATTCCTTTTGGGGCTGATGAATCACGAAGGCTTTTGGAGAACAGCACAGGGCTGGCAGCTCCCTGACCTTACAAACCATTCTAGAGACACACTCTGTGTCTCTAGCCGTGACATGTGGCTTTTTCTGAGTTCTGCTCTTACTGATATTTTGCTCACCCTTGCTGCCAAAATCTGCAATTCCACACAACCACACAGCACTTCCGGGGTGCTGACGTTTGTCTTTGTCCTTTAATTGCAGCTTGAGATCCGCAGTGATGATCTCAATCACTGCTACAAGGTGTAAATAAGCAGAGCAGGACAACTGCTGCAGAAATAATTCACATGAGCTCTATTGGATTTTAGCAATAGCAAAGGACTTTACTGGTAGGTGCTACAGCAAGTTCTGGGAAATGTCAGCACATGGGTGAATTTTGAGTTCATTAATGTGAACATCCTCACCTGAATGCAGAGAGGGAGGATCCTGCCCAGGAGTCCTTCTTGGGAAACCTGGCTATGCCCTGTGGCCTCCATCTCCAGCAATAACAAACTGGTGGGGCTCGTTTGTACCAGTTGCCTGGTGACAAGGTTCATACTCACAGTTAATCATAATTCTTAGAAAGTGCTCACTGAATAAACTTACTCAGGGTGTGTGTGAGCAGAGCACAAGCCTCCCACAGGCACGTGACACTGAAGAGATGGTTTCTGAGGGAAAGGCTCCTGCTCATTCTGCCATGGAATATCCTGAGTGGGAAGGGACTCACAAGGATCAGAGTTCAGCTCCTGGTCCTGCACAGACACCCCAGCAGTCCCACCCTGGGCATCCCTGGGAGTGTTGTCCAAACACTCCTGGAGCTCTGACAGCCTTGGGGCTGTGCCCGTTCCCTGGGGAACAATCCCAACAATCCCACTCTCTGCATCCCTGGAGTGTTGTCCAAACTCTCCTGGAGCTCTGACAGCCTTGGGGCTGTGCCCATTCCCTGGGGAGCCTGTTCAGTGCCCAGCACCCTTTGGGGGAAGAACCTTTCCTGAAATCCAACCTAAACCTGACACAGCTGCAGTCCTTCCTGACAAACCTTTCAGCAGGACCTGCTCCAGCCTAGCTTGATAAAGGCTCTCTGTTCTATTATCGATCAAGCAAGCTAATGAGGGAGGTGTTAGCTGGGTTTATTTTCAATTAGAGGCATTCTTACTTAGTTACCTGCTCTGCTTCTTTGTGGGGCAACTAAAAAATCACTTGTAAGCAGAATCAAAGCCCACCTTTCTCCCTAACAGCCACGACCAAAAAATACTTGAGTGGGGGCACAGTTTGTATCAACAGCAGTGAAACCTGATTTCATTTTTGGCTCTTTTCTGCATAAGCAAGTATCTATTTTCCTCTTCCCTGTTTCCATCATGTACAGACACTGACTCAGCAGCCCAAAGGAGGCCTTTGGCCACCTGGGAGTTTCAAAGGCCATAGATTTGGTGCAGAGCTGCAAGTACTGGGATGCCTAAAGGAAGGTTGTCCTAGTGATGAAGGACCTTCAGAAGGTGTAGGTTCAGCTTTGTGCTTCTGTGGCAGCGACTGAATCATCAGGAATCTACTTTATCCAAGTGGTTAAGAGTATATTAAACAGTGAAGAGTAATTAAAAAACATAGGGAAAGGAGGCAATTAGAATTAAAAGCAGGTCAAAGCCTCCATTCTGGAACAACAAGAGCATTTTGCACCATTGTCAGAAATAAAGAAATAAGCATTATTAATAAACACTTCTGAACAGGTCCTCAAATTCCAACCCAACAAACAAAAGTCTTTCAAACCCTTTCAGTGGAACTCCAAGGCCTGGGAAAATACTGGTGGAGTAACAGGACATGGGGATTCTGTATGATCTGTGATTTACAGCACATGGAACAAAAGTGGTGCTGCCCTGTCCATCACTGGAGAGACCCCTGGTGATTCACCTGGCACCCATGGCAGAAGAAGAGGAGGAAGGAGAAGAAGGATGAGAAGAAAAAGAAGAAGGAGGAGAAGAATAGGAGGAAGAAGGGAAGAAGAAGCAAAACTGAATATGCCTGGAGCTGAGAGATTAAACGCATTGTAGTCAGAGGTGGGTTTCCAGCATTTTCCAGAAATACTCATCAGGGCTTTACATTACTGGCTGGCAGCCAGGAGGCCTGTGAACTGAAGGGAGGCCAATTTCTTGACCTGCAGGTTTCAATGCAAAGACAGTCTGTCCTCTCTGATACCTTATCCAAACGATGTGGGCAAACCAGCGTCGTACGTGCGTTCCGTGCGTGTCCGATCCCACAGGCAAGCCAGCCTTTCTATTTCCTAAAATACCAGCCACCAAATAGCTTACAGAGGGATAAAACTGAGGAACTGGCTCAAAAAAAAAAAAAAAAAGAAGGAGAAGAGGGACTTTTAGAAAAGGAATCTCTAAAAGTCCGTTTGAAGAGGAAAAAAAGTGAAATGGCAAAAAAGGAGTGGGTCTGGAGACATCTTGTGTCTCTTTCTTGTATATGAAGGGGCCTTGGAAGTGAGGGGGTGATCACCTCCACAGAGGTCCCTCTGAGCAGAGGGTTTACAGAGCCAGAGCCCAGAGGATCAGCAGGAAGACAGAACAAGAGAGAAAACTGATATGGGAAAGAAGTGAAAACCAAGAAGGCAAATTCAGTCTGGGCAAAGGGCCAAGGCAAGGCCAAGTGCAATTCTAGAAAACAGGGCTGGAGCCAGAGGCACCAAGGTGTCATGACAGACCTGCACTGGTCTACAGTGACAGCCCAGAATGGTGCACCTGCCAGGAGCACAGCATCACCCACACATGAAGATAAATAGGCTTAAAAGTAGATTTTTGAACATAAGTCTCAGGATGGAGGGTCTGGACCAGCAGTTTCTCCTTGTGCAGGATCTGGAGTTTGCATAAGGCTGGTATCTCCCTGTACCAGCCCTCTGGGCATGCTGGAGTTACACTTTGAGTCAGGGAAGGCAGAACTAAGTTAGAAGTTTCCCTGAGGACCTGTTTGTTCCCCTGGTTTCACCCTGCATTCCTGCTTGTTCCACCTCTGTCCTGCTGACTCTGCTGCCTTTTCCCACCCTCTGTACACATACCTGATAGAGCAGCAAGCCTCAGAACCAGGTACTGTATGCAGCACCACACCCCAATTCGAAGAAATATTGCAGAAAGCAAATGTGAAAGGTCATTTGTAAAACTGGCATCAGCTCACAAATGTTCCTCACAAAGACCCAACACTGAGGTTGCTCCATGGCTGCCAAAAAGTCACCTGTCCTTTGTCCAGAGGTCCCAGCAAGGCACTTCATCTCCCATCACTCTTTCCCTGCATAGCTCTTAGGTGCAAAGTGGGGCAGGAATCCTGATGCTCATCCCCTCCAGCCCAGGCTGAGGAGAAGCTGAGTGGTGTTGGGGATTCAGGGATTGCAGGATAAAAATGAAGTGGATTAAGACAGATGTTTGAAGAGCAGAGGATAAAATGAGAAGGTCAAAGAGGACTTGAGTCAGGAATAGTGGAGACAAACCATAGACCCAAAGCACAAAATAGGAAGGTGGGATTGACAGAATTTCCCTCAGAGTGGTGCCACAAGGAGAGCTTGGACTTGCAGATCTGTTGTGTGATTTGTTTCCATCTCTTGGGACCACTGGCTGCCCCCAGAACAGCCACCATTCCTTTTTCACAGGTTCTCCTACTGTTAAGCCACCAGGAGCCCAGAATGAGCCCACCCCAGGAGGTGCCTTGACATGGATGGCACAACTGGATCACTTCCATTGTGTTTTCAGATGGAGAAGAGGGACTGGAAGCAGATTCCTGAATGGAGCTATAGGGTTGAGAATGGCTACGACCTGGGGGCTGAGCAAGAGTCACCAGAACTCTGGAGACCCAAGCATTGTGCCTATGCTTGCAGGAGGTGCACAGCTCCAGTGTCTCAGAGTAAATCCCAATCCACTCTCAACCCTTTCCAGAATACAGAGAATTTACCTCACCCACCATCATCCCTTCCCTCTCCACACAGGATCACCCTTGCCCTGCTGGGCAAAAACTCCTTTCACCCAAACCAGCAAAACTCAAAGCCCAGTCTGAATAAAAACCCCAAAAATTCTCAAACCTGAAATGAAACCCAAAACCACAGCAGTGTACAAAAGGCATTTTTAAAACAAAAACTAACTAGAGGCTGGGCTCTGTTCTGTTGCTTGAGGCATGTAAATGCTCTGTTCATACATTTCAAACTCTTCCCAGCAACAGAGCTCCCAAAGCCCTCTGTGTGTGTGGGGTGAGCAGCTCCATGTCTCCCATGGCAGAGGGCACACACACTGATCTGGCTCGCGTTACTGAGCAGGATCAGATGATAGGTGAAGATCCATGATGCTGAGCAGCAGCTCACAGGTCAAAGTCTTCTGTCTGAAAATCCTCCTGCACCTTTCTTTTCCAAAGTAGAAGCCCTTCATTCTCCAAAGGCTTTTGTTGCTACCAGGCTTTGTGTACTTACACAGCCCTGCTGGAGCAAGATTTCAGCACGAGAGAATTGAATTGGCACAGTATGTTACAGCTCACATAATTTTTTTTTTTTTTGTTATAATAAAATCTTTTGTAAAACTGTTCATTCTACTGCCCCATGGGAGATTAATTGTAAATCCAGCCAAAAAAAACCTACCCCACATCCCTGGATCTTAGGAAATGTAGATTTGTCACCTTTCAGTCTCTTTGTATGCTGTTAGATTTTCTCTCTGTAATTTTATGCTGCTCAGGCACCTAATGACCTAAGTGGTCCCAGGAGAGAGGAATTGACATTCTCTAAATAAAAAAAATAAAAAAATAAAAATAATAAAATTTTTTAAAAAGGTGTTTATTTGCAATTTACCTTACCTGACTTGTTTAAAGTGTTACAGAATGCAAGCACCTACTTTCTTCTCTTCATTTTCACAAGATATCCAAGATTTGCTTGAATTGAGAATGTCTAAAGCCTCAGGCATGATCCTGGGTGTTCTCAAGACTTAAATGCCACTGCTTAAAGAGTTAAAGATCTAGATGGCTGCACTAAGAGGATGATAAACTAATCACTCACTCACTGCTGGTGAGCCTGGTGTCATTTACTGAAACATGGAATGCATTTAACAATGTAAGAGAAACTCCATGCAGTGCAAAAGCCAAAGATTATTGTTAGATTGTCAGGGTTTACTTTGGAGAAAGTCCTCAGTCTAATTACCTACGTTTAAGCAACAGAAGTATTTTTGCCCTCGTTGAAGGAGTTCACATTTTCCTTTCAAGCCAATGGATGGTTTGGGTTTTTTTTAATGCTACTGAGGATTGCAGATTCTGTTCAGGGAGCTACAAAAATTGAAGACAGGGACTAGGTAAAAAAAATAATTCTTCCAGGGAGCAAGTAAAAAATGTTTCCTGTCATTATAACCATGAGAAAAGTAGAAATAATTATTAGACTACTAGTTCTGAACATTTACCTATTGATTTATGTCTTCCAGTGCTGTGAAATGGCTGGAAAGAAAAGACAGCTCTCAGCACTCAACAGAAATGCATATTTAAAAGCCACACTCTTTTTTAGTGCTACTGGAAAAAAATGCTTTAAATCCTTTTTACTGCAATCTCTGAGCCTTGGAAGAGGAGGCAGAGCAGGTCCAACATTTTGGTTTTGCATTTTTTGCACCAGAATTTGGTGAGTATTGAGAATTTCTCTTCAAATGAGATCCCAGTTAAAGATCAAGATACCAACATGAATAAAACATCAAAGGGATTTTGTGGGGCTCACCCAGTGGACATCCAAACTGCAAATACCACTTTATTCTCTTTTACTCAATTAAACTTCGAACAGTACAGTTGGTACAGGAGCAGCTGTTTCAGGACCCTTTCCCAGCACACCAAATCCCAGAGCTACTCCCAGTGGATGCCACCAGAAGTTTTTTGTTGATGGGAAAGCCAGGCCTGGAGTGACAGAGCCAAACGAAGGTGTGACCATAACTCATCGTGGTGGGTCAGTGTCACTTTGACCCAGCAAACACAGGCAAAAACAGGCAGTGCAGTGACATCAGCACGTCCTGGCTGACAAACCACCCTCCTGAGACTCTGGCTGGGTGCTCTGATGTGGCCATGGCACATCCCTGCACACCAGTGTCAGTCTGACCTGGTAAACACAGGTGATAAAAGCAGAGGAAGCAACAGGAGCTTAGCAATGTTAACTGCTTACCTGTTCTGCACAGGCTCGTGGTGGGCACTCTGCTCCCCAGCTTGGACAGAGCTTGTCCCATGGCTCTGGTGCTGTGACCCAAATGACTTCTGAGGAGGAGAAGGAGGAGGCAGAAATACCTTCTAATGACACCTGCCTTCATAACAAGCCTAACAAGACAGCACATGATCATTTTCCCTGCTGGGTGATGGCTGGTGGCTCAGGCAGTTCTGCTGACCTTGGTTAGGGCAGTCTCTGAAGAAGGAAGCAAAGCTCCAGCCTCAACCAAAGGATCCAAATGCAGATGTATGGGTGGAAATTCAACTGATCAAACAGAGATGTCCTCAGCATCATCCTGAAATGAACATCACAAATAGATCAGATTGTTCTCAAGCAGTGGCTATTTCCCTGCACGCCTAAAAGGAGAATCCAAATGAGTAAGTCAGGTGTTGCTGTCAGAGATCTAAAGGCAGCAAAGAGAAATGCTATTCAAAGGAACCTGCTCTTCCTGTTGTGTAAACCTCTCCCTCTACAAAGAGGCAACATTTTCCCTAGGAACTGTGTGACAACACTTGCCTCACTGCACTGTGTGGAAGACAGAGCAAACACTTTGAGATCAGTGGGACCAAGACATGTTTTTTTAACAAGGGCATGGAGTGACAGGACAAGGGGGAATGGCTTTAAACTGACAGAAGGCAGGGTCAGATTAGAGATTACTAAGAAATTCTTCCCTGTGAGGGTGGGGAGGCTCTGGCACAGGGTGCCCAGAGAAGCTGTGGCTGCCCCTGGATCCCTGGAAGTGTTCCAGGCCAGGCTGGATGGGGCTTGGAGCAACCTGGGATAGGGGAAGGTGTCCCTGCCCATGGCAGGGGGTAGAACAAGATGGTCTTTAATGTCCCTTCCAACCCAAACCATTCTAGGATTCTATAATAAGAACTGGGGAACTTCTGAAATACACTCACAGCTCCACAGACCACAATTGCTACTGCAGAACAAACTGTTTCTATTTCATCTATATGTGCATGATTTTAGGACCTGAAAAACTGCTGCCCTTTTACTTCTCAGCAGCTAATAAAAACCCTTGTTAGCAACATCTGGATACAAGATAAGGGAACCTTGCAAGGAAACATGAGGCATTCAACAGGTTTCTGCAGTGGGTTCTTCGTCAATCCTCTGAGGACTCTGCTCCAAAATCCACTGAGGTGTTGGGGTGTTTTTCCATTGACTTCACTGGGCTCCAAACCAAGACCTAAAGCCTCCCTGCTGTGCCTTGGACATTTATTTGTGTTTGATCTGTAATAAGATCTTTCATTTCTCTTATTCCTGTAAAAACAAATAAAGCCAGAGCACAAGAAAGCAACTAAACACATGCTTAGCTTTAAGCATATCCCTAAACCCACTCACTTAAAGTCCTTAATTCTATGGACTCCTGGGAAAGAAAAGCACATGCCTAAAGTTAAACACATGCTTGGGGTCTTTGCTAATTAGTGATGGCCTTGTGTCTTACAGGGCCCTAAACACTTAGAGCATCTGGGGTTTTAGGGCCCATATGGGAGAAATTACATGGAGACCATCTCAAAAGTGCAACTTTCAGTATTGTATCTTATGCTGGAAGCCTGTCTTTAGTGGCTTTCAGACTGATTCTGTTACAACACCATTTACAACTAGCTGGGGGGAGAGTTTCTTAGATATTCGCAAAAATAAGAATATCTAAAACCAGAACCCTTCCTTGGCTAAAACTACAATACCATCACATCAGGACAATCAGTCTAATCAAACTAAAACTCCTTTTTGGAATGGATGTGCTTACTGGCATCTCAAGACCAAAACTGTCTCACTTCAGCCAAAGTTTTGTCCCTGACATCCTTCCCTTTGCTCAGAGGATGAGTCTGGCTCTGGAAGACAAGTGAGCCTTTACCTTTGGGTCAGGCAGCAAATGGAAGAACATTCCCATAAACTGCACAGAGCAAAAAGCATTTTTCCTCACTGCACCATGTTTATTTTGAAACTCTGCTGAAGTGTTAGAACTCTCAGCTATCTTGATAAGACAAGGCCTGAAATGTCATGTGTCTGACAAGTCAGATCAGTGTTGTTCCCAGTGAGAGGACATTGGGGAAGCTTCTTCACAAAACACATGCTAGCTAGCAGGAAACCTCTCACCTTGTCAGCATCTCCTCCACAAGGACTGAAACTTGTCTGTCTGTGGCTCTTGCACTCTGTCTCTTATATCTTCCTGAACTCTTTTTCAAGGTGCATCAGTGCACTCAGCTTCAGATGCTCTTGGACTTTCAGCTCTTTCTAAAATTTTATTATGTTCCCTATTTATAGGTTCATTGTTCTGCAAGCTGACCAATGAGGCCAAGTCCATTAGTGAGGAATCTGATCAGATGTGAGCACACATTTCTATCAACTGCCAAAGCAGCCTAGTGCTCCTGCTGGCTTTCCTATTTATACAGCCTGTGGGAAGACAGGTGATATCTGAACCCAGCATAAAGCCTTCAGAAGAATATTTTTTTGGAAAGAAAAGTGATTGTTTGAATGCTTTACATCACATGGCTGCAGTGTCTTTGATGTGAAACTAGATTTACCACAGCTTCACACTTACCTCTGAGGAACAGGGAAGTTGTGAGTCAAAGCATCAACCATCAGAACCACCACAAACAAAAACCACCACAGCTGCAGGCTGTGCTTGCCTAGAAGCACCAGCAGCACAGTCCTCCCCAGTCCCAGGTCTAGTTAAACACCTAAAATAACCTCAGCTTAGCCCTTGATGTTTTAAGGATGGAAAGGAGGATAAACACAGGGAGCTTCTCCTGGATCCTTCTGCAGCCCCAGTTTTTAAGTTGGTGATCTCCTAAACTCTCTGATTCTTCAGTGCTCAAGATCCAGCTTATAGTGACTGTACAGAATAGATAAAACTTTTGTAGGAGGCATCAGATCCACCTTCTCTCAACCTCAAAACAGTAGATGCAAAGCAAAAAGGCCCAGGGTGTCCATCTAATGGTAATGCCTTGGATGGTTTTTGCAGCTCAAACAGTTGAACTGGTATTTCCAATGTTCTCTGAGCAGCCCATGTAATAAAGGAGAATTTGCAACCAAAAACTCATCAGCATCTTCGTGCTGAGTCTCTGACTGCATTAAATGTCCTGGATTTATGATCCACTTTTAAACTACTTTTTGAGGATGACCTGTATCACTTGTTGGAGAACAAGGGTTGATAGCACTGCAGGCAAGCTGATTTTAGAAAGTCTGCATGAAGGACATATCAATACAATTTCAAATTACTCTCTGGTATCCTGCTCTGTGCTTTTCCAGAGACCACTGTCCCCACAGCCTGTGGGAATAAAATACTGTCTTCCTTCTTATAGCAAATAGGTAAAAGTTTTTCCCAAAAAAGTTGGGGAAAGAAAATTGTGTTCAATACACTTTCTAAACCCAAGGAAGAATGGAAGGCTGTACTCTCTGTAGACCTCAGAAAATTCACTTCTTTCACCACCAGATTCCTGTTCCCAATGCTAACTCTAACCTCTCTGTTTCCCTTCCTTTCCACACAAGATTGATTCACAGAACTTGATTTAAAGGATGTTTATTTCCATAACAAAAATGATCAGGGGTCTAGAAAACATGACCTATGAGGAAAGATTGAAAGAATTGGGTTTGTTTAGTCTAGAGAAGAAAAGACTGAGGGGGAGACATGATAACAGCCTTCAACTATGTAAAAGGTTGTTGCAGATAGGAAGGTAATAAATTGTTCTCCATGTCCACTGGGTATAAGACAAGAAATAATGGGTTTAAATTGCAGCAAGGAGGATATAGGTCAAGCATTAGACACATTTCCTAAGAGGAAGGACAGGTGAGAACTGGAGTAAATTAGTCAAGGAGTTACAGACTCTACTGTCACCAGGAATGGCTCAGACCTGGCAAATCTTGCCTTGGGGTAGAGGGATGGATCATCTCTCAAGGTCCTCTCTGCCCCTTTTTCTACTGGTCTATATTTATGCCAGTCAAAATGATCAAAAGTATGTTTGTTCCAAAGAAAGGAAAGAGAAAATCTTTCTTGAGCCCCCCGTGAGATTTTTATTGCTGCTTTTATCTGTAGCTGCAGTGCATTTGAAGGCATCCACATTCATTTCTATTTCGACAATTGAGGAAAAGACAATTTTTATAGCTCTGTGCCCCAGCACAGGTTTTCTGTTGTGGTTCATGCTATGAAATAATGTGTCTGCACTCTGTTCCAAACCTTTGCTCCAGGTAAGACAACAACCCCACAGCCCCACAGCACGGGCTGGGTTTGGACATTGAATCTCAGCTCTGCTCATACCACTTGTGTCAACCCCTCCAGTTCACCTCCAGTGCAAAGGACAATGGAGTAAAAAACCAACCTCTCTGGCCAGTGAAGAAAAGATGGTATGGACAGCAAGGAAACATCTTCTTTTGGCATTTCATAGAAGCAAAATGGTTCTGGAGCCACTTATTACTTTTTTTGTGTTTCATCTGCAAAGCAAAATTTGTCAATGTGAGTGAGGCACAATATCTTCTGCCATTTATATTTAATAAAGTTTTTATGATACAGTGTTTTCATTATTTTAATTTATTTTCAAATGGCAATAAATTACCTTACCTGTGGAGGTCTGGGTTGCCATCATACTTGAGGACAACCATTATAATTCAATCTGATGAAAATGTTTCAAATAGCTATCCCAGTCAACAAAAAACAGTTTTAGAGTGGTCAAGCCTAAAGGTTTACTGTGTCAAGCGCAGCTGCAGTTTACCTTCCATAAAAAGAAAAAAAAACAAAATTAGAAAAGGCAAGAATATTTGTATGAACCTTTTTTAAAATGTTCTGATTGTTCATCTGAAACTAATTTTTGAAACTGTTTGCATAATTGCATTTCTAAAGTGGTTTATGCACAGACACATCCCCATGTGTATGTAACCTACCAAAAATAAATGGAACATTTTATTTCAGGCCAAAAAAGCATTTAGTACCAAGAGATTTTTTTTAAGAGAACCACTTTTCTCCCTAAGTTCATGTTATTAAACATGTGCAGACAACAATAGCACTCATTTCATAAAACCTGTTCTTCCTTCAGGTTTCCACCTCAGCTTCCTATAGAAAAGCTGCAAATCCTACAGGTCCTGCTCAACTGGGCTGGTCTGAAAACAGGGTTTGTCTCCATCTGCTGGTGTTTCAGCTTTTAGAGTCTCAAATATCTGAAAAATAGTAATATTTTTCAAAAGATTTCAGAAATTCAGCAGATAGTCATCAGTAAGTTTTCTAACTCCTAATTGTTACTACTGAGGCCAAGTCTTGTCTGTAGGGCTGGATGCCATTAAGTAAAATCATGTTGATATATTGATGCTGATTAGGAATTTATTTTCTCTTCTCACACTGCTTTAAAATTCTTCTTTATTTTCTGATATTAGATAACCTCCTGCTTGAATCAACCCACCAGGGAGGGTGGCAGATTTATACTCAGGGTAAAACCCTACATCATCACCACCCAAGTCACCAACCATGAAGCACAGGTGTCCACCTGTGAGACTTGATCCTTTGACTTTGGAACGACAAAATCATCAGAAATAATCCCATTAGACAGGGATACTTCCCTCCATTGATGCCAAAATGTGACAAGAGCCCCAGGATCCCTGGAAGTGAGGCTTGGAGCAACCTGGGATAGTGGAAGGTGTCCCTGCCCATGGCAGGGGTGGAATGGGATGGTCTCTAAGGTCCCTTCAAACCCAAACCAGTCTGGGATTCCAAGTGCAGGAACAGATACTTCTCATCTCACCCTATACTCCAGATGTTAACTGCACCCAAGGGCTTGTTCTCTCAGATTAACACGAAATTCTTGTCTTCCAGCTGGATTTAGCTGGTGAAGAACCTATCCCAAGTCTCTCCCAGCAAGGCACAAACATTTACAGGGATCTGGCAGCACATCCAGGAGTCAGGGAGCTGATACACAATACCTTGTGCACTCCACATGGCAGGATTCATCTTACCTAACTCTGTCCACGTGAGAGGCAGCCTCAGGTCTGAGCCAGTCATTTTAGCTCCCTGAACACCAGCAGAGAGATGCATTTCCAGAGGGCAACTTATTCCATGACTTCAAGACACCTCTCTTTGGCAAGATAAATCCAACCCTAAGAAAACATTGTCTCCTACATTTCTTTTCACTTCAAAATAAAAGATTGCTGTCAGCCTTCCCACCTGGCAAACAGCAGATCAGAGCTGGACTCAGCATTCATCTGATGGGCAAGTGAGGCTCTGGAGAAAGCAATGGAAATGCCCTGAATTACTTCAGCTGAAAACTACAGTTGTTTGCCTGTGTCAGAACAACTACCTTGGCCTGATGCTGCAAAATTTAAACACCTTTGTCAAGGACAGTGCTCAGGATATTCAGTTTTTTATGCACTGTATTCTCAATTAAAATAAGTCTCCTTGTAACTTGTTTCACCAGTGATTCTAAAGATGATGATCATAAAGTCCTGTGTCAGATTCTACATAGGCTGCATTTACTTTCACATTTAAATGCCCACATGCACATAAATGCAGCCATCAGAGCACCATTACATCAAGAATATACGATTACATCAAGATTTATTTAACTGAATTCCCCCTAATTAGGTCATAAGGTATGATTAAGCAGTTGTTAACTGTGTCGTAAGGAAGTCTACAAAGGGAATGAAATATTTAAAACAGTAATAACATACCTATCCTGCTTTGCTATTTATGCACAGTTAAACACATAAAAACAAAGGAGCAACTCTTAATTACAAGGACAATTTATTTTGCTGACCTTCTTTTTGGGACACAAGCCAAACCCACTGGGGGTTGGTTTGGTGGTTGCTCCGGTTGACTTTGCAGGGAAAATGTCCTGGCCCGTTGTTGGAGAGGCTGCAGTTCCTGCCTGGAGAGAGCAGAGCCTTTCACAGGGCTAATTTACAGCCTTCCCCAGTGGTCAAGGGCAGCCATGAAGTACACAAATTACAGTTAAAAATAGAGATGGCTTTATGGAATCTCATTCCCGTGGCTTCCAAAGGTGCGGGGCCGGGAGCACAAACGTCTCATTCCACGCTGCCTCTAAGCTCTAAGTCCATTTTCATCTTTTCCTTTTTTTTTTCTTTTTTTTTTTCTTTTTTTTTTAACTGAGCTTTGGGGATCCCGAGCTCCACTTCAGTTTTGAACTTCCATAGGAAGGCAGGAGGTTAAACCAAACTGCTAACTGTGTCTCTTCAAAACTGACATTTAATACAGGGTATAAATCACTGTGGGAGCCTGTTATTCCTTCAGGAATGCAATTACATAGGGTCAAATAAAACATGAAAGAACCCAACAAGTTTTAAAATGTAGTATGTTCTCAAAAGCAGGCAAGAAGGAATGCAAAGCAGTCCAAATATGCTAACATCCACATGTTGTCCTGTATGAGGGGGATTAGAAAGGAAGGTTTCTGCTCTTTAATGATTATGTTGTTAAGGGTAGGTTTCTTGCAGGTTCTTGCTGAATACCAGCCCACTCAGGGGAGCTTTGGGCAGATTACTGTATTTATTTAAAGCAGGTGTCTTTTATGTATCTCATTATTTTAATTGCCATTGTAGTTGTGTTTAAGATGCCATTTAGCACAAATTAGGATGTGCAAAGTGGGCATTCACCTTTTCCTTCCAGACTCAGAGGTGCAGCCCCCACTCTTCTGGTGATGGAGAGATATCAGAGACACATCAGGGGAGAGAGAAACACAGCACTGCAAAATCATCTCTTTGATAAACAAATCCTCCTGATTTAGGCCACCTCCATCTCAGTCTCATTGGTTTGCTTTTGATACAGCAGGCTTTTGGATTACAACATTAAATAAAACCTCATGAAACCTGTTAAAATCCAAACCAAAGATGATTAAGCAGGTTCAGCACCTCCTACAACATCACTCCCTGTCACCATTCACATTTCACTCACATTTCTCTGAGAAAAACCCTTCTGCTTTCGCATTTTAAATGTATTTAAATAGCCTGGAAGGAAAAGTCCAGAGATTCTAGCAAATTTTTGAGGTCAAATTTGCCACCCTCAGTTTCACTACTCTGCATTTTATACCATGAATAGTTAAACTAAGCAAACTTTGAAGCTATTTAATTGAAAAGCTGGGGTTTATCGAAGGCAAGTTTTACCTGAAAGTAATTTTTTTTCAGCTAAAAGGGATTTTTTAATTCAAAATGAAAGGCTATATTTAAAAAAAAAAACTAATTTTTAAGCATTTAACTATAAGAACTGCTAGAAATGTTTCTTCTTCTCGTTTTAAAGAAGTGACTTCTCCCCAAAAGTGATTGATGTTTAAAAACTACATATATGAGAGTACTTTGCTTTTTAAAAGCCTTATATTTTTAAATTGCTTCAATCTTGCTTTTAAAAGTTTTGCTTTTCACATTTAAACGCAAACCTTTCACTTTTTAACCCTCTCCCTAAGAAAGTAACACAAATAATACTCTCTATTTTACATGTTTTCCAGGGAAAAAACATTTAAAAGAAATATGTGAAATAACTCATTTTTCTCTTTTCAAGTGAAGCAGAGAGAACCTTAATAAATTGGGCAAAAGTAAGGGTTTCCTCCAGATCTCTTAAAAATTACGTTTTTACAGCATATTTCCTAATGGGAAAATTACAAGTGGGGATTTTTTTCCTACAACATCCCCATAGCTCCCACTCTCAGACTCCCTGATTTCACCTCCACTAAGGCTGCCAGAATAAAACTTTGGATTTCTCTCCCCTGTTTTATAGCAACCCACTGCATTACAGCTCCATGGGTCACTGGTCCTGCCAACTCATATATATTCCCAGAACAAAGCCTGGGAAAAAGTTTTTGCAGAGCAAACCCTTTGTTAAAGGTAGAAGTAACAGTACTGTCCATTACAAAGATAATTAAATACTTCCTATTGCAAGAACATGGTTTTATTTGCTTAAAATGTTGCCCCACTCCAGCCACGTGGGTGAAATACCTCATGGTAATTGTGGGCCTTGGGGTTGGTTTGTGTGTGGGGAGGATTTTTTAATATATTTTTAATATCAAGCAGAATGACTCACCTGTTTCAGAGGGGAACAAACTCTGCTCCAGGGGTTTCTCAAACAATCCCTGAGCCCTGTGCTTTGAATTGTTCTGGTGTCCTAATTCTTTGTAGGAAGGCTTTAAAAATTCCTAGCAAGGGAATCTCTGGATAAAGAACAGATTTTTCACTGGTCATGTGAAACTGTCCCCAGATGCAATGAAATTCTGAGTTTTTGTAAAATGCTGTTTGCACTCAGGCACAAATTGAATGGGGAAAGAAATCTGAAATTCACTTCCAGTTTAAAGCTCTCTTCCATGCTTAGAAAATTCCCATTTTTAAATATTGTTTGGGAAAGAAATTACAGTGAGGAAAATCCCATTCTCAGAGAAGTCACTCCCAAAATCTGAGGACACTCAGAGGAAACTCAGCAGGGTCTGTGTGGTGCCAGTATCCTGGAGCATCTTTAAGTCTCCAATCCTGATGCCTGTGACATACTCTGAGCCTGACACTGCCATGTGAAATTAGCTTGGAAAATGCTACTAACCTGCTAAAAGTATAAATGTTTTTCATCCTTTCTAGAAAGTCTTCCCTCCTTCAGCTGGGAAAGTTACCTCCTTCAGATACAGCTCCTTGAACTTTCCTCTGCTGGGAAGAATAAACCAACACCAGGTAAAATTCAGGTTAGATTTAGGGGAGAAATCCTTGGCTTGGAAGAAATCCTGGGAGGGTGGGGAGGCCC